>VYZQ01030216.1:0-25549 GCA_013400655.1 Mystacornis crossleyi
TTTCCTCTCATCCTGTCTCGTTACCGGACTTTTTCAGTCTTTCAGACTTCGCTGATAAAATGCCAAAGTTATCAGCTAGATGTTTGTTGCTGGTGTGAGGTGACTGGTATGCAACTCCCTGTCCTTGCCCTCACTCTTTTAAAGGTTGAAATTACTTTGACATACCTTTAATTCTTTGAAATTCTGTTTTCAAACTTTAATTAAACAGTAATATTTGTGACTCAGAGTTGAATCTTCAAAGTAAAGTAACCTGCCAAAGTCTCTAGCTCAGACCATGCATAGTAATACAAAGCCCCTCTTTAAAGCAGATTGTCTACAGTCATACTACATCATGGATCATTGCTGAGTCTTAGGTTATTGTCATTTTTTGTTCCTTTTAAATTTAAACTATATTCAAATAATAAGAACTGCAGTGTTTCTAGAGCACGAAACCGAGCATGTAAAAGCAGATGGGATGCTGGAAGGTGGAAAGTGCTGGGGAAGAACAGAAGGCTCTGGTACGCAGCCTGCTGGGAGCAGTCCCTGGAATAAAGTGTGCCTGCAACAGCACACCAGTTAAAATCAGAAGGAACTAGTTGATTGAATCAAAAAGCAAATCTAGGATTGGACAAGTATTTGCTCACCTAATGAGCAGCAGGTGGGAAAGAACATTGGGGATCCTGATAGTTATCAAGCATGCCATGCTCTCTGCAGGACTGGATTCACAACTGTGCTTAAACTCGCAGTGAGAGTTGCTGTATGTGACACTGAAGTCACATGGAGTAAAAATGATGCATTTTATTCACAACCACTGAAAAGGAATGAAAATAAATGGTCAGCTCCTGCCCTAGGTCACCAGTGGTCCTTTGCAGTCTTTGATACATTGTGTGCTGCATGACTTACTCACAATTAACCTCAAAAAAGGGATAAAACAATAAAATTTCCCAGTGATAAAATTAGTGATGGCAGCAAGATTACTAGCAAACTGTGATGAACTCCAGAAACACATGGAAGATTGATTAGGAAAAAGTGGGAGATGCAATTCAGCACAAACAAATAAATAATACACATGAACAACCACAGTTTCCACATAGGAAAAAATAACCTCTGAGCTTATCACTCTACTAAAGAGCGAGATTCTGCAGTTACCATAGACAATGCCATGAAAACAGCTCAACATTCAGATCAAATTAAAAAAAGCAAGTCGAATTTTTGAAACTACTGGAAAAGGAATAAAGAACAAGAAAGTAATCAAGCAGACATAGTACTTAACTGCATGGCTAATGTTGTGTGCAGTTTTGGTTCCCTTCTCAGAAAATAATATATGAGACCCAGAAAGTTTCAAAGGAGAGTAAATACAGAAGTTATTCCATGCTTTTGGTCACTCAAATGCTAATGCATTTCAGTTTAGAAGAGGAAATTTAAAGGTGACTTACATATCTGCAGAACATGGCATGGTAGATAAAAGTTTACTGTGCAAGGGACATTAAATTAAACTAGTGAAAGTCAGGCTCAAAATGAACAAGAAGTGGCAACTCTTTATGCAACAGCCATCAATTGATAAAGGCTGCTGTTACTCAGGAAGTATATATAGTCCAACGGAAACTAGACAAGTACTGGAAAAAATAGCATTGAAAATTACTAAATAGACAAACCATATGATGTCAGGAAAGCCTGGAATAGAAGACATTTAGAAGCCAGGAGAACACAGAAGAAAAGCAACCAAATGTGCTTGCATTGTTATCCTTCCTCAGGCAGCTGCCTTTGACTACAAAAGAAGCTATTGTGTTAGAAAAAACAACTTTGGTCAGGACGTGTATAGATATTCCTATGTTTATCTTCTCAGGAGTTTCAAGAGCACGTAAGTAAGGAGCACAGAGGAAAAGCACGTGCTGTTTGCTCGGCTTCTTGGTTAAATGTGGTAGAAGGTGATGTGTGTTACAAATGCAGCCAAGACTTCTCAGTCATCAGCGCCGAGGCTGAGCACTCATGTTCACATAGTGGGGATGCTATTGAAGTGACAGACTTATCGTGCAGCACAAGGATTTCCAGTATGAAACTTCCTACTGGAGGGATTTTCTTTTTCATGAGGAAGAAGAAAAAAAAATACTTATTGTATTTGTTATGGATGGTACCCCAAACCAAAAGCAGTCAGGAGTTCTCTTACGCCATCTTTAAGACACAGCATGTTCTCCCTTTCGTACATTAAGTAACCAATGTTACCATTTAGTTCCACGTAATAAAGAGAAATAATGCATTTTTAGTTTTATAGACATCAAATTAGGGTTTTGAATATCAAAGACATGCCCTTCTTCTATAATTCTGCAGGACAAATGGCCTACCAGAAAATGTCTAAATACATAAAAGCTCTAAGCTTACTGATAGTAAAATGGTAGATGCAATTTACTGGACAGTTCAAGATTGTATCAATTATATAAAATATATAAATTATGTATAAATTCTCATACTGCAGTTGCAAGCTGGCTTTTAGCATTTCAAGGACTTCAACCCAAAGCAAAATTGAGCTAGCAAGTCAGAAAAAACCCTGGAAATACATAAATGCAAACTAATCAATAGAGTGACAGTCAAGGGAAGTCATCAGACTTCCTGTATTACCCAAAGATCTGGCAATGGAGGAAAAGGAAACACACCAGCAGAAACGTGCATTCTAATAAAATTTCAGTATTATTTTGGGTACATTTGGTATAGTTACAGAAAATTGCAGAGTTTAAGTTACACAAGGGAAATCTCACAGACTTAGATGTGACTCCTGAGACCAGCAAGAATGCTCCCCAAGTCTTTTCTCATTTTTGACGTATAGTACTGAGTCCAGAGAAAATTAAGACAGCTGATTGCTCATTTGTGCTGATCTGACCTGGAGTTTTCATGATATTTTACTGAATTTTCAGATTTCCTACGATAAATTTCATTGTTGATATCTTTTCATACAGACAATATTCAAGTTATGAACATTTAAAGTCCTTTGTAAATTGATGCTGTGAGTGTGCAAAATGAAACCACTTAAAAATTCCCTAGTTTGGTTATTTACAGTATCTTCCTGGAATTATTTTTTGGCGAGGCTACCTGGAAATAAAGGTAAGTGAGACAGTGTAATATAAATATTTTTCTACTCTCTGCCAGCAATATTAAGTATTTAGCTTCCTTCATTGCTTTTTGTAGAGCTATGACCTGAAGTGTGTAAGATGTAAACTCTTAAAGTAAAAAGAACTTTTTATCTCTGCACAAATATAACTTTAGGCTTAACTAAGATTCCAGGTTCATTTAGAAATCTGCTTCGCCCTATTAACCCTGCAGGTTGCTTTAGATCCCATTAGCACTACACTTTGAAGCCAGCGTAAGAAAAAATCAAAAACCCTTTAAAAAAAGAGCTTAAACAGCAGCAGATGAAAGAACACACAAGAAAACATTTTCTTATGGAGAAGAATTCCTAGATGCAAGGATACTTACTGGAAATTAACACTTTTTTTGGCATCAGTGAAGGCTACTGGTGCTAAATGAGAAGACATTCCTGTATCAAGCAGCTGTTTAAGACTTACTGATACCTATCAACCAAATCAGATGCTTCTCATGCATGCACTGTCCACTGTATTGCAGTAACAATACAGCCTTCATATTTTTAGATCCTGCAGTCAGAACAGGTGTAACGAATGCAGCATCCTCTGTTCATGAAACATTCCATGGCATTTGCATGTATCCATGTTACATACATATCTACACGAATAGCTGAAGAACTTTTGTTATCTAAGTGAAACACCTTTCCCGCTGTTTGAATTGAAATCAAAAGGACAATTCATTAGCCACGTTATTAGAAAAAATGCTTTATTTATTACTTTCAGCTTGAGACTTAAGTTACTGCCCTTACTCTGAAATAAAGTTTGTATGGATTTCGTTCCTACCTGGACCATAAAGCAAGACTAAAACTGTACATGTAGTTTTTCATCAAAGCAACAGGTAAAACCCAGGATATACTAGCACTTCTAAAGGATGCATTAACAAAGCTACACTCATTACAATAAGATTTTTTGGTACGCATTATTAAATTCAACAAATGTACAATATCTGGCATGATTTTAGAAGTACTGGATGCCAAAGAAGAGCAATTGCACAATATTCACAAATAGTCCACAAAAATACCAAGTAATAATATTACCGGTGAACTTATCTTATTAAAAGCTTTTCAAAGCTATTATATACACCATTCTTTTGAAAATTATTACAGTAATACTCTGAAACCTTCATATACACTTATTTTTCTTAATAGTGGCAATCTTCAGAGCTCCTGTTAACTTTAACTTGGCATTCTTCTCATGCAGAGATTTTCTCCCGTGTCAGCCTGTCATATTTTCAGCGGCCTAGAAACAGAAAAAAAAATTATTCCAGGTCACCAAAAGAGACATCATGGAGATTAAATTTAATCTTGTAACTTTTTTAATTTACCTGAGAACTTAAAGGTCTAAAAAAAATAAAGCTACTTAGGAAATTTTTTCTAATGAACACTACTATTTTCTAAAAAAATAATGCTGTCAACTGCCATTACCCTTTACTAAAGAGCCACTGCTGTTTAGCTTGTGTTACATCCTGTACCTGAGCAGCTTTAAGCGCGTACATTTTATCCTAATACTTTCAAGAAAGGCTCAAATGCACAAATACAGTTACCTTTGTGTGGTTGCGTGATGTTTTGTTATATTTTTGTATGTTCCTAAGTTCTCTGTACCCCAATGGTTTACCCCTGCACCTCCCCTGTTTCCCATCCCCAGTTGGTTTGCCCCAAACCCAAGCCCCTCCTCCAGTGCTCCCACTATGGTCAACCCCCTCCTCTCATTCTTGTACCTTCCCTATCAATTACCCTTACCCCTCCCCTTGTTCCAGACAGTTCTCTGCCAGTCACCTAAGCCCTCCCAGATTGCCCCTATATGGTCCCTGCCAATCTCTAAGCCCCCGCCCCCTCTGGCACCTCCCCTTGGAAAAACTCGACGCCCCATTGGGGTATGGGACCCTGTTCTCTCCACCCCACGGGACGACTGGCCCCTGCATATGTCTATCCCTCGGTCTCCCTCCCTCCAATCCCTCCTATTGGTCCCCAGTTGGGTTACTCCCTTTGTTCAACCCCCCTCCCTTTAAAAGGCAATGTAACCCTGCGGTCTCCGCCTTGTCCTGTCCGCCTCAGATTCCCTCCAGCTATTAAAGTTTGGCCCGTCTCCAGCGACAAGCCTCCTCGCTACACTACTTTTTATCTCTTCCCTAGTCGGGACTGCTGCGCACCACAAGCCTTGGGGCTGTGGCTCTGCAGAGGACAGGGCTGCAACTCCAAAGGAGCAGCCTTAAAGCCTTGTGCCTTCGGCTGCTCCCCACACCTGCCGCACACTGCAAGTGTGCTAGCAGGGGCCGTGGTCAAGCGGTCACTGCGACACCTTTGGAGTTTACTTTATATAATTTATGGTAATTATTACGCATCCATACAGGTCAGTTATTGATATGAAACTCAGAAGAAGGACAGTAATCATAACTGCATAAATCGCACTACTAATTACTTGGTTAAGAAGATTAGTATTTTTGTTACTGAATAATTCAACCCAGTCAACAAGGCCCAGTTTTGGAAGACTGACATTGGTAGGTTTTACACCAGTTACAGGACAAACACACAAAGGAGAGCAGCAGAAATGGTAAACCAGTGAAAGCAACAGAAGTAAAACAGCCCTCAATTACTTATATACACAGTTAAATGTATGTGCAAGCATATATTTAAGCACAGACACAAATACAAAATATGCATGAGTATAGAAAAACGTTACGTTAAAAATAAAGTATGCAGTCTTTCAGAATAGAAGCAAGACATAGGTTGTCCCTCCATCTCCCAAAAATAACCAAAACATAAAAACCATGACTGTGATGTTTAGGTAGACAGTAAAGAATGAAAATCCTTTAAAAGGCAAGTGAGAGTTTTTTTTTAAACTGTGGTTACCCTTTAGTAGTTAAACAGGTAAATATTCACATATGAAAAACCCTGCATATACACACATCACGAAATCCCCTCTTGTTAGTTTTTGGAAAGGTTCAAAGCACAGGTTAAGGGGGTAAAAGCAATATGTTAAGACTACATTAACGAGTTGCATGTACCTGTTTACAAGTACTGCTGCTAACTGTTAGATCTGAGGTTGTAGAAATGAGTTGATATAGGTTAAAAGAGAGATCTATTTGTGATATTATGCAGGTAAGGGGACAAATGGTGACCATAGTAAAAATTTTTGACTTTTGGTTGTGGTTTTTTTCCTTCAGAAGAGTTAATCTATTTATTTTATTTCTACAACCCATGTTATTTGTACCATTTCTTGCTTCATGTTGAATGCAGTTGTATTCATTGCCTCTTCTACTGAACAGTTAATTTTCTGGATTTAAAAACAAGTCATATCAAAGTACATTTTACAAATTGAAGCATAGCAAGTTTCATGTACATCTGACTCTTAAAAAACAGATTTATGAATTTAAAACAAAAACAAATTTAAAAGTTTTTTAAACTAGAGCATTACCTTTAGAGCTTCTGTAGCCTTACGCAGTTCTTTAATAACAGATGATAATGCTTCGGGATTTATCCCTTGTTCACAAAGCCGCACACAAATAGACAGTGTCTCCATATCCAAGCCAGTGTTTAATATTCTTGAAATCTCAAACAGAACTGCAACAGAAAAAAAATGAAAGCACTTTAGTCCTTACAGACTATGAAATTTCAATGATCAAAATTGTTCTTCATCAACATTTAACTTCTACAGTACTTCTACAGTGTGAACATGGCAGATAGCCATTGCTGTTTTAACATCAACAACGTTTATGTTCAATTATCCAGCATAAGCCAAAAGCTATGGTTTTTTAACATAAACCATGCTTTCCTGGTTCAGGAAATTGAATACTGGATAACAGGTTTTGAAAAACTAAACAAATAGGTGAAGAATTCAACAGTTAACATGCCTGCCAATTAGGTAAAAGGTAGGCTATAAGAACCCTCTGATATTGATGAAGTCTTTTCTGATCTTTAGGTGTTGAGTCAGTGTCTTTGACAGAGAGATGTAGCAGTTTCTCCACAGCAGTTCTGAGCTCTTAACAACTTTGCAAACAACAACTGCCAAATGTCTGTATCTATCCTAAATAAAATATACACATAGTTTCACAGGAAGCCTGGGCTCCTAAATCTGAAGATTAGCACACTTTCTATACCTGTTCTTAAAAGCCTTACTTTGTCTTTAAATCTGCCTATTGTCCCTCCTGTCTAAATCATTCCCACAGAAGTGGAAAGAGGGAAGTTGTCAAGTACAGCTACCAGAACGTAGATTCTGTTCTTCCCAAAGAAGTCTCTATCTGCACAAAACGGTTTTACCCTCCTGCAGCATCAGAGGGGCCATAATGATCCTGCTAGTCCTGCCTTGCCTCCAGCAGTAAGTCAGAGCATGGAGATCAGTGGCTGAAATGTTAATTTTTATACCAGCTCAACTCATGAGAGTCTGTACTAAGACCCTTTTGTAACAGCAGCCGTAACTTCAAGAGAAGTGAAGATGCTGAGAAAATAACAAATGCAAAGCACTACCCCTTGAACATTCTCCCTAGCCTCTACTCCCTCATTAGGGCATTTTCAGAGCAAGTCTTGTAAAAAGACATGTAAAAACCCTCAGCAGATTTCCCGGCTGCTTTACATTCTGCATACAAACTTTTTGTATAGGCGTTTCGTGGAATTCCAGAGTTTCACACTACACTGAGAAACAACCCCAAAACACGGCAGCTTTGATTCCTCATAGTCAAGCCAAAAGTGAGCAGCTGAACTTTACTCACCTGCTCCCATTTCTCCAAAAGTATTTTATCATTCTCCAAAGTATTTCCCAGTATTCCCAGTGTCTCTTGTCTCACATTCCCCATCCCACAACAGCACCTGGGTTTTCGGGGTTTTTTTGCGTATCAGAAACTATTCTAGTTCTGTAACACCGACTACTGTGCTCAAAGCTTTTCCAGTATATTGTAGTTTCGGTTGTTTCGTTTTTTGTTGGGTTTTTTTGTGGTGTGTTTTTTTTTTTTTTTTTGCAGTTGACGTCGGTTTTCTGACGTGAGCCACGCACAAGAACAAAATATGGGTGCTCAGAGCAGTTCAGGTGCTGCCGCTGACGCCGTCACGGGCTCGGGCCTCGCTCTCTGCCGCGCAGCTCCAGCGCCCTGCCCTAAACCCAGGGTGCACTGAGCCGGGGCACAGCATTCGCATCAACCCTCACAAGTAACGAGAAACAACCGCAAAGACATAGATATCTATATATACATAGATAAATACATATATACACACAAAAAAACCCAGCCAGTATTCTATGTTAAATACTTAGCTAAATTAAAAAACAAAAAAAAACCCCAAAAACAAATCAACAAGAAGAGCCACGCGAGGTCCAAAGACACGTGCTCTGCCGGGGATGTTTGAATCGTTTCACGAAGTGACACGAAGTAAAAAAGAAACTGCTACGCCCTGCATCTCTGAGCTGCCGCAACCCACACCCCTCTTCCCAAGAGAGCCGCCCTTGTCCACAGCCCACGGCGGGGCCAGGCGCTCACTCTCCCTTGCAGCCTGCGCGGCCCTGCCCCGCGGCTGTCACCCACCGTCCATGGTCTCCCTCACGGCGTTCAGGCTGGCGGCGTTGCTCGCCATGGCGACCCCGCGGCGCCCGGAACCGGAACGCCCCGCGCACGCCCTGGCCAGGCCCGGCCCCGCCCCTCCGGCTCCACGTGACGCCCCGGCGCAGCGCGAGCGCGGCGGGGCCGGGCTTTCTTTGAATTCGTGCGGCGGCGCCCCTGGCGATTGGCCCGTTCGAGAGAGAGGGAGCGCTGCCATTGGCCCGGCGGCGCACACCGCTCGCCGTGATTGGTCAGAGTCCGCAGAGGGGGCGGGGCTGGCTAAAGAGCCGCCCGGAGCGGCGGGGGCGGGAGCGGCGCGGCGGCGGCGGCGGCGGCGGCCCGGTAACGGTGGCAGGTGGCTGTATCCGCACCTCCGGCATTCCCAGCTCACCCGGCATCCCCGGCATCGCCTCCTCGGCGGTGGGGGCTTGGGAGAGCGGCGAGCGGCTCGGCGCGGTGGCACCGTCCCGGGGAGAAGTGTGAGAAGGGGCTGAGCGGGGCGCTTCCCCCGGAGCTCCCGTCCCCTTTGCGGCCAGAGGCGCGGGGGGCACCGGGGCCCGGGAGGTGCCTCCTGCTGGAGGGAGCGGCACCGCCGTCGAAGCCCCGCGAGGGCTGGGGCTGTCCCCGGCCCCTTGAGGCGGAGGGCGGGCGGTTTTTGCGCCCGGGCGGAGCGGGACGTGCCCGGGGCGTTATTGCTGCCCCGGCCGCTCGGGCAGCACCGGGCAGCACCGCGCGTCCCCGCGCCCGCAGCTGCGGCTGCCTGGCTTGTCCCATGTGCAGGCAGGACGGCCGTTCGGTCTCTTCTGCTGCTTAGTTGGGGATTTTTTGTTTGTTCGTTGGATTTTTCTTTTATTTGCTTGTTGTTTTGCCCTTGTTTTGGCGTTTGTTTGGTTTTTTAAATCCCCCTCTTCATGTTCTTTCTTATCTCGTTTTCGCTATTTCTGTTTATTTGTAATTGTTCGTATCAGCGTTATTTATCAACTTCATGTCAGTAGGTCCAAGCCACAGCTTTTGTTAGTTTTTGAAATGTTGCTGGTGCCTTAAAATGATCAGTGCTCTCTTCCCAAAGCCTTTAGGCTGGCCCTAAAATGTCAAAAGTGCGATTTCACTGTTTTCCTTAATTTTGCTCTCCCTCTCTCTCTTTCAGGTGTAGCTTAGTGTTATGGGTGATACAGAAGAAGCTAAAATGCAGATAACACCAGAAACTCCAGGACGAGTCCCAATCCTGAATCCTTTTGAAAGTCCCAGTGATTATTATACTCTTCAGGAACAGATTGTCTCCAGTCCTTCGGTCTTTAAGTCGACGAAATCCTCATCTGTAAGATCTAGTCGTTAGTTGTGGAACTGTACAGATAAAGTGCTAATATTTTCAAATGCATTAAAAATGGTATTTTATTTAGTGTGCTTTAATGTATGTACCAGGCTAAAGAACTTTGGTGGCATTTGGAGTTTCTTCTCTTTACAGAACTATGCTGCTTTTAAATACTAATGTTGTCATTTAGTCTTTCTCCCATCCTAAATTTGTCTTTAGATATTAATGACTGAGTGCTAAAACCAGTAGAAAGTAGATAAAGAACAGCTGTTGGATGTGGTAGTGTGGTCCCACTTAAAGTGGAGAAAACCAGTTTCTGGTTAAATGCTAAGCAAGCTGGTTGCAAATAAAACTTAGTTGCACTTCTGTTGTGAGCTGGTTTTGTATTCAAGTTAATGATTCTGTGTATCTATAACTTTTTTTTTCGTTGCAAATTACATACTAGTTTGCAGTTGAAATTACTTTGTGATCAGCAGTAGAGATGATACTTTGATAATGAAACTAAAAAGACTCACTTAGTAGATAATTTTCCAAATATGTTTGAACTGTACTTTTTAATTGTGAAATAAAGAGGTGAAGCTATTTTATTTCTGAATTGGATTTTATTGTGCCCTATGCATGACGTTTATAAAGGAGACTTTGCAGGATGTACTGGTATTCTTAGAAATGGGAAGGGAAAAGAGGACTGCTCTAATATTTGGATAACTTGGGTTAGGTATGGATACTGGATTTTCATGGAACCACAGTTTGGATTGTGCAATCAAGATGCAATTTAATTTTATCCCAACTTATGTATCATTAGTAGACCTGTCCTCAGAAATTGAAAAGAAACTGACACCTTAGTTTGTCAATACCAGCTATAACCTTCACTTGATATTATTTTGTAAATCATTGTGATACCACTACCAAGATAAGAAGCCTGACTGACTTAACTAATTTTTTTTACAGTAGATCATTTAAATAGAAACACTTTTGATTGTCTTTGACAGAAACTATATGGAAGCTGTGATTGTAATGTTCCATTGAGATTTGTCCTTTGGTTTTATTTTTATCTTTTTAGAATAGCAAGCATTAAGATGCCTGTTTCTTTTTTCAGACACCAGGAAAATTCAGATGGTCTATTGATCAGCTTGCTCTAATAAATCCTGTGGAAATTGACTCAGAAGACATTCGACGCCAAGGAATGTATTTGAGCCATGCTAGGTATCTTACAATCTATTTTTATGCAGCTAACTTAGCTTTAATACTAAAACAGTGTTCTTTTGCTTTATTAAAACTTCAGTATAGCATTAAAGACTTTTTATTCGAATCTTTTAACATAATTTTTACGTGATGTGGTTATAATATTTAGGTGAGGCTGCCTCTGTGTTGCTTCCTTTTAATGTTAAGATTTGCTGATCCACTCTGATTGCAGTTTGGAAGACAACCAGATAAAAGCAGTTAGTGGAAACAAGAAAATGTCTTGCCAATGATCATTGCCAGGCTACCTCTTCTGCTCCTTACAACACAGTTTCACTTCTCAGAATGCTCCATAGTGAGTCTTCTTAGGCCTCTGGGTCCTGCAGAAGGACAGACCTGGGCAAGCTAGCTGAGGAAGCCCAAGTACTCTCTTTGAAAGGTATAGATTAGACTTAATGTGAAGGAGGGGAGACCAGTGCTAGTTACTTGAAGTAGTTTGGGGACCTTATCTCAATTTTTTTCCTTTCTCTGAAAATAACTTGCGTGAGGAAAACAGGTAGGTCAAACAGCCTTGGTATTTGGAATTTAGCTTGAGGCATAGTTTTACGTGTTGGTGGTAGAAAACAGTGAAAGCAGCCAAGGGGAGGCCTTAAAGGTGAGTCCTGAACATTTTTCAGATACAAACTTTCACAAAGAACTGCTCCTCATGGCATGAAGCACTGCAGGAATAGAATAATAAACGAATCCCATCTAGATCAGGTTGCTCAGTCCCATCCACCTTGATTTTGAATGTTTCCAGGGATGGGGCATCTACCACCTCTCCAAGCAGTCTGTTCAGTGTTTCAACATCCTCATCATAAAAATGCTGTGAAGTAACTTACTGTTCTTAGTATCTGACTGAACCTGCATCTCTCTTTTTGAATAATAAAAGCTATAGGACTGTAACTGTCCCCAGCTGTATCTGAATCACCAGGTCTTAATGTTTCCTGTCCTTCCTCTAGCAGCCAGTAGGTTTCAGACTCTAATGCGTTTTATACGTTATAAAGCCTTAAGCCTTATGTTTTTAGGGATTAGATTACATTGTTTCTGGAACCTTATTCAGACAAGCTAGCTTTAATGTAGATGGCTTGGGTGACAGTTCCAGTGATGATAAGTGACATGGCCCATAGATAGACACATGCATTGTGTCAGCAGGTCCTTTTAGTCTGTCCTGCTGTTTCATACCCACTGTGATTCATTCTTTTTAAAATAATCTGCTGTGACTAGAAAGAGGCTAGATTGACTACGTGTAGATTTGCTGCGTCCATACTTGCATGTTTCAGTGTATATATATACATAAATATACAGTGATTATATGCTTTTTTTTTTGGTACAATAACTCTGGAAGTGTCTCCATAGAACTGTCACTTTAGCATTATCTAGGCAGATGTAATTGAAGGTGGCATGTCCAAACATTGCAGATATATTCGGAGTCTGATAAGCATAAAAGAGAGAACTGTGAGATTTTATGTATTTGGCACATCTATGTGTGCTTGTGTATTTAATAATATCTTGTTATCTGACTGATTTCTAAAATTATTCAAGGGCAATTGAGGTATACTAACTGTATATGAAAGTATTGAGTGGTTTAGCTGAGACAATGATGAATATTTATAAGGTTCAAAAAATATTACAATAAATTACATAGCAGTAACTGAAAGTCAGGCTTGAAGGTGACCATTAGAGGAAATAAAAATATAGAATCTCACACATCATGAAGTAACTAAAGTAACTACAACAGTTTTTTAAAAACTAAGGTAAAAGCTGTGTAAGGAAATATATTCATTGTTAGAAACTGAAATATACTGTATTCTAAGCTGAAGAAAATGTGGCAGACTGCATTGGACTAGGAGAATCCTGTGCTGGGAAAGTAGGCTGTGTCAGGAATTTGAGTGTGCAAATTCCAGGAATGTTTTCAGTTGCTCTTTAATTCTTTACAGCTCAGTTATTATTCTGCTTGGTTTCATACTGCAAGTCTAATCTCATGTTAACTTTTATAGTAAAAGATATTCATATGACATTGTTTTGGAAGGTCAGTTATGATTGAGTTTTTGTCCAGACATGCTGAGTAAACAGAATGTTTGCAATTATGTAAATTAAATTATTGCAATTTAAATAGTACAGATCTTTTTCAAATCAACTGAATTGAGAAGTGCATTTATATTTCTGAATTTATAGTATGAGATTATTGCATGTAAGAGTAAAAACATCGTAAGATTTAGGGTTTAGTGCAATTTAATTTATAAAGTTTCTCTTGAGTAATATAAATTATTATATGGCTGTTCTTTACATTTTTCCTACTTATGTGATGGTTTTGATAATTGAGTTGTTTTTCATTTGTTACTTAGAATTGATAAGGAGACAGAAGACAGAAGGCAAAAAGCTATTGAGGAGGTAATAAAACTTTGTGCTATCAAATATTGATTTGTTTTATCAGAAAAGATAGAGATTTGTTTATACAGAAAAGATTGACATCTATTACAGGATTTCAAAACCCAGAAGCCTATTACGTTTCAGTAAGAAAGTAATTTTGCACCCTCATCCCTTGCAGTTGTAGTTGGAATCCACACACTCTTTTTCTTCACATCTTCTTTCAGACACATGTAGGTCAAAACAACGGATTTTTTCTTTCATTTTTCTTGACTAGTGGTAATGTAGCTGTAATAAAACCCTTACAAATAGTTAACTTCTGGTTAAAAATCATGATTGAGGATTTGGGGGTTTACAGTAACTGTTGGAGTTATATTGCATTTTTTAAAATACTGCAGAATTTTTGTGATTTTTTTTTAATTTCTTTCAAATTTTTCTTAATTGCATGGAAGACTTTATTCTGGTGGCTTGTAACTTTCCATCCATTTTTCGTTTTATTTTTCACTATTCATTTGTCTAGCAGAGAAGGAAAAGTAAAGTGTTTAAAATACTCACTACAAAAATCTTCAATGTTATTTCAATTAAAAAAAAATAAAATAAGGCTCTGATAGGCCGGTTTATCAGTTTCTGTCTCTACAAACAAAAAAGACTTTATGATTCCATAAAGGAGCTGTGTAGTTGGCCTGCAGCTAAGATGCTCCGTTGTTCTACATTTGCATTAAAAGGGATATTTCCTCTTTGTGAGGTATAATGTAATGGATTATGCAGCCGAACAGCTCGAAACCCTGTCTCTGATAAAAATTATGCCTTTATTAGTTGCATGTTTCAAGCTGAGTTTTTTCACTTACTTTGTGTGCTGCATTTATTGTGAGAACAGGATTTGCCATGTGTTTCCTGAAGCTTTGTGATAGTGTTCATCTCCTCAGCATCAGGGTGTTCCACAGTGCAACTGTGATGATAGATAGAGTTTCTGGTTCACAGAGAAAGACTGAAATGCCAGTACTCAAAAGTGTTTTGCCACTAACCAATTTAGCCAAACACTCTGACACTAACAGTGTTGCCAAAAACCTTGGTTTATCGCTTTTACTGTTACTGCAATGTCTCTTTATAACTTCTGTGAAATAGCTCAACTGTCAAAATAGAATTTAACAAACTGAAAATTTAAAAATAATTACTTTAAACTACTATGCAAAAAGCATGGTAGTGACAATTCAATTTTTTAAATGAGTAATTTTTGTTGAATGAAACTTGTGTATAGTTTCCACTCTGCAGACTTGAAAGATCTGAGGTGCTATGTGTCATAAAGAACACAGGGGTCTTCAAATCAAACTGGTTTTTTGTCTTTAACCTCTTTGGGCCTAAAATAATGAAATGTTCTACATACTTTTTTTTTTTCCTGTTCAGGGTTGTAGTCTAAATTTAAGTTGAAAATTTTAAAAAGTGCTGAGATGGTTTGTTTTTATTCTACTCCAGTTTTTCACAAAAAAACTCATAGTTCCTTCTCCGTGGATTGAACATGAAGGCAAGCAAGTTTCTCAATTTAATTCAGCTAAATGTAAGTTGCTTTTGTGTGTCCACCCAAAATAATGTAGCTTTTGGAGAAACTATCAAGCATAATTTTTTTTTAACCTCAGTTTAAATTTTTAGAACCAGTGATAAAATATGGCACAACTGATTGATTTTCAGCTGTTGTCTCCAAGTGCTTTCTCTGTTTAAAAATTATTTATTCATTGAAAGCCTTACGTAATTTTTCCTTTTTATTATTCTTGGTCTTTGTTCTTAAATTCTTCAACTTTAATAACCTGTCTGCAGCCATTTTAATTTACACACATAACTTTGTATCTATAACTATCAACTTTGTTGATACTGGTAATAGACAAGTCTTCTACTTCCCTTTTTTCTTCAGATATTTGCACGTTCTCTTACTTCGACGGCTTTCCTCACCATATAAGTGTATTGGAAATGAAATTCTGTATTCTTTTACCCTTACTTGCAGCATAAATTCCTGGTATCATCCTGCTAGCTCACTGCCACTAGTCACAGGTTTTCTAAGTTTATTTCATTTATGCCACTGTTAGATTTTGTTCTTAATTCTGTTATTGAAGTTTATATATAACCAGCAGAATATAGAACAAATGGATTACAAGATGGACAAATGTCAGCTGTAAAGTATTGTTTGCATGTCCTGTTGTTTTGTATGAAAGTCTTAAATGGGATTTTGCAAGATTTGAAAAAGGCGAAGCTGTTAATTTTTTTTTTATCAAGGACATGCAGCTTATGGATAGTGTATTTTTAATTGTTAGTTGTAAGATGATGACTTTTGGGGCAGAGAACATGAGGCTTAATCTGAGATCTGGTAAAGTGAATGGTGAAAGAAAATGGTCTGTGTTCTTCGGCTGTATAAAAAAGATGAAGTGTTTCTTCACCTTTCTCCAGGCCAAACTGAATGGTTTTCTGGAAATGGGTTTTACCTGAACACAGCCTGTTTAGCTAAGAATGAACTAGTCTGTTTTAAATCTCTGTTGTGTAGGGACAGGAGGATGCAAAGTTCTGGACAATGTTGATGCTACTTCACTAAGCTTTTTTTTGAATAGAAATGTGCTGAAATTCTCTTGATAGCTATAGTGGTAATCTTTTTTCAGTACTCTTTTCTAATGTCTTCCAAACATTGATGCAAAAATTTTGTTTGGTTGTATTAAGTATGGTAACAATGTTACAACATTTCAAAACTATATGCAGTGCATGTTTAAATTTTAAGTTCTATGTTTTACAGCCATAGATATAAATAACATTTCTCCGATTGGAAGACAGCTGAGCTTGCAGCCTGGGAAAAGCAATGGTGAGTAAAAGGCAATGCCTAAAATTTACAGGCTTTCTCTGAAGAAAAATAACCCATTTTTAATGGCTATTTAATTTCAAAAGGAAATTATTTGTTTGTTAGTATTGCTGTAGAAATAGTCTTTCTTAAACTGTATAGTATTATTGATTTTACTATCCATTTCTCATAGTAATTTAATTCTATTATACTCTGTTGTATTTTTTCAAGTAAAAAATTAAGTCCCCTGTAGACTGTGGAGTGCATTTTTTCCAACTCAGCGTATGTACTTTTTCTGGATTAAAAAGTGAATGTGAACTTCAGGTTTACAGTAAATTACAGTTTCAAGAAACCTTTAATATGTTGGATTGTTTTGGGTTAGAGAATTGTGATTATTTTCTGTGCCAAATAAATATCAGAAATCCTAATACATCTTTTAAACTGCATCATTTTAGATAAATAGGTACTGTTTTTCCCCAAGGTATTGTGATTTTTCTGCCACTTCCTTTAGAATCCTTCCTTTCTTCAGAGACCCGTCTTCTCAGTTAACATAAAAGCCTCTAGAGAGGCGTTCTTAAAACTCTTGGGTTTTTATCTCTAAGCCTAGTATGCTGCATGTGGTGTTGTCAAATCAGAATCGTACTTTAATTAACACTTTTCCTTATTGCAACTGTAATTTAAATAGCTCAATTGCAGTGCAATTTGAAAGTGAATTTTTGTTTCTACCACTTTAGTAAAAGGTCACTGTAAGCTAATTTTGTTGGTTTTATTCATTGCAGCTGCTTGTCAGACAGTACTGTCTTTGCCAGTGGATTTTAATTTAGAGAAAATACTAGGTACGTTGTGCAATATCTAAATTGAATTATGAATGTCTAAATAGAAAACTTGGTTTTGTGCTGTTGGCTGGGTGTTTGTCTTGTGAAATACTGAAAGCAAAATGTATGAATGAAAGTTTTAAGTATGTGTTCTAAATAGACAGTTACTGCATGTTTCATGGGACATGTGACTTAAATGATATGAGTGTGGACGTAAAGATAAAAAAGGAGAGATATGGAGGACAACTGGAAATTATTCAGCCTGGAGGAGATTGAGGGGAGACCTCACTGCCATCTACAACTTCTTCGTGAGGGGAAGAGGAGGGGCAAGCACTGATCTCTTCTCTCTGGTGACCAGTGACAGGACCTGTGGGAATGGCCTGAAGTTGTGTCAGGGGGAGGTTTAGGTTGGACATCAGGAAAAGATTCTTCACTCAGGGGGTGGTTGGGCACTGAACAGGTTCCCCTGGGAAGTGATAACAGCACCAAGCTTGGCAGAGTTCAAGAGCATTTGGACAGTGCTCTCAGGCACAAGGTGTGACTCTTTGGGTGTCCTGTGCAGGGCCAGGAGTTGGACTTGAATGATCCCTGTGTGTCCCCATCCCTTCCCTCAGGATGCTCTATTGATTCTATGAAATTGGGTAACAGTTCTGAATGCCTGAAAATAAACAGAAGATACCCTGTGCTCCCCCAAATAGAGCAGTAATTTGTCTTAGCAGAGCTGTTTGGTTTACAGATGCTGGCCAGGAGGCTCAAACCCCAGCCTTGCCTTGAGTAAAGCTGTGCTCTAACTCTTCCTTTAGTGTACCTGAAGCCATGGTGGGGACTAGAAGTTGTGTGGTGGCAAAAAAGCCATGACTGCTGAGTCAGGAGGCTAGAGTCCAAATTAACTGTCTGATTATAAGTGCTACATCAAGCAATTGCTGCCACCTTCTCAGGCAAGGGGGCTGGAAGGGCCTGATCTTACAGTTCGTAAGTGGGAACAGTGGGTACAGCCAGCTCAGAGCATTTTGCGTGCATGTTCCTGTCCCAGTGCTGAAATTCAGAGCTCAGACTGTGGGCCAACAAAACAGAACCGTATCTCTTACCTTTGTTTTTTTTCTTAACTAATGCTTCCATCAATACATAGTTTGGGAGTTCATGAAAAATTTCTCCTACAGGGAATGTCCAACTAGAGCAAGAGCAAAAAACCTAAAATAATCTGGTAAATCTGAGCATATTTTAATGGGTCTTAGTTTGTGCTTTTCTACTGTAAACTGCCAACTGCTTGGACTTCCTTCAAGTCTAATTTGTTTTGCTTCTGGATGTATCATGAAGACCATCAAAGCATATGGGAAACCTGAAAGAATCTAGGTTTGCTTGGGTAGTAAAGTAATCTGTGTTTGACAGCTCAGATGTGAGGACTAATACAGTTCTGGGAAAAGGCCAATAAGTAGATACAAGCAAATATTTTTTATTTTTTCAAATTCAGGCTTTAGTATTAGGGGATGATGGGCCGAAGTGGAATTAACCTTAGTAGACAGAGATGACTTTTTGTAGGGTTGTCAAGCAATCCTTTGGGATAGGTGCGTAAACAGATTAATTATTTGCTGTATTGGTAAATGGGATTAAAGTTTCAATTTAATTATATGTCTCTGTAATGGAATGTATTTTTTTTCCTGCGTTCTTATGGGAAACAATTTCTCCCCCACATTTCTAGGTGAATATTTCAGAACTGATGAATTTGCAGATCAGTCTCAGGAAAATCTGAGCTCTTCATCACTCAGAAGAAAGCTGTTTTTAGAAGAAAATGGGAATGTATCTGCATGCTTGTCCCCTTCTCTGCATAGTCCATGTGGTAGTCAGCCACTTGGAGTGCTTTGTTCAATAGAATTATCCCCAGTCCGGTGCAGAAGCCCCCTGGACACATCTAGTTCAGTAAGTAGCCAGTTTTGTGGCCTGGGTGGGATGGACTTCTTGAGAGAGTAGGTGTTAGACTAAAAGGTGGTGGTTTGGTTTTTTTTATTTGGGGTTTTTTTTGTTTGTTTTTTTTTTTTAATTCCAGATTCTGAAAAGAATTTGTGAACCAAAGTCTTGAAAAAATATCTAACTGACTTTTTATTATCTGACATTATTTTGTTATGCTGTTGTTGCCTTTCTTTGGTCTTAAAATTAAGAGCCAAACACGGTTAAGAGAAACAGAGTTTTTTACTTCGGTATTTATTTAAGGATCCNGTATATAAAGAGACAAAAGTCATCATGGCATCACTGCTATTCTTTTGTAGAGGGGATTATGTTTTAATTTTGTTATGAAAAGGTAGGAATTAAAACATACAAAAGACTTGCTGAAAGCATGTTAAAACCTTTCTTTTTTTCATAAAATGTGTATACAAAAAAGTCCTGTTTAAATCCATGAATTGCCGGGTACAATACCAGTTGATATGAACATGCGATATAATTATTTCCCTTAAATCTCCTAAACTTATTTATAGTGGAAGAAACTACTTGTGGATCTTTGAAATGCAGTGCTAAATATGCTTTTTTCTTTACCGTCGGCCAGAGTTTTCAGATGAATAGACATTTATTAAAACACAGAACATAATGTCCATTTTTAAATTAAACAAATGACCCTAATCCCCATGTGGACAAAGCTAAAGTGGTTTAGGTGATACAGTTTTATCTGTTTCNATTTTTTTTCCTGCGTTCTTATGGGAAACAATTTCTCCCCCACATTTCTAGGTGAATATTTCAGAACTGATGAATTTGCAGATCAGTCTCAGGAAAATCTGAGCTCTTCATCACTCAGAAGAAAGCTGTTTTTAGAAGAAAATGGGAATGTATCTGCATGCTTGTCCCCTTCTCTGCATAGTCCATGTGGTAGTCAGCCACTTGGAGTGCTTTGTTCAATAGAATTATCCCCAGTCCGGTGCAGAAGCCCCCTGGACACATCTAGTTCAGTAAGTAGCCAGTTTTGTGGCCTGGGTGGGATGGACTTCTTGAGAGAGTAGGTGTTAGACTAAAAGGTGGTGGTTTGGTTTTTTTTATTTGGGGTTTTTTTTGTTTGTTTTTTTTTTTTAATTCCAGATTCTGAAAAGAATTTGTGAACCAAAGTCTTGAAAAAATATCTAACTGACTTTTTATTATCTGACATTATTTTGTTATGCTGTTGTTGCCTTTCTTTGGTCTTAAAATTAAGAGCCAAACACGGTTAAGAGAAACAGAGTTTTTTACTTCGGTATTTATTTAAGGATCCTTAGGTGCACCGCTTCGTCCAGGTGGAACGCACCAAAATGCACCCCAGAATGCACCCCCACGATAGGTCATGTACGCAATTTATAGGCTTTGCAAGTTAGCATATATATCAAAGGTTCCCCAGTGAGAGGCTTGAATGAACCCCCCATCCCGAAGAATTCCNTGGACAAAGCTAAAGTGGTTTAGGTGATACAGTTTTATCTGTTTCATGGTTGAAGTGCATGGAAAAACCTACCTACACTAGGGTAGTGTAGCTTAAAAAAAAGGTAACCTAGTAAAGAATTCCTACAATATAATTATAGTACCAGAAGTGATGGGGGGGTGAGGGGGTGGGTTTTGGCTTGGTGTTTTTTGTTGTTGTTTGGTTGGGGGTTTTTTGGTTTGTTTTTGTTTTGTTTGTTTAGTTTTTTGCATGATAGTCTTAAGCAAGGTCATGACCACTATTCTTTTTTCTTAAGGAGAAATACTTTTGTCTTTTATCTGCTACTGAATTAAGTAGTTAGCATGGATGACATTAAAATATAAATAGTGGCTGACTTTCATCCGCAGCGATATGAGTAAGAAATTTAGATTAAGCACTTGGCTGGATACACAGATCGCATTAATTCTCTATTTAGGTTTCTCATAGTTCTTAAATATAATGGATAAAATAGTCCTAGCTGATACTACATGGCAGCTTGAGTCCATTGCTCTTTTCCCCTGTGTGGAGGCCTAAGGTCCAGATGAAGAGCCACAATTGAAATATTGAAGCTATACTAAATCTGATAGAGATTGTCAGTTTAAAGGATTAGTCTTTCCCAGTGCTGCCTTATTAAACTTTTTAGCTAGAACAATTTTATATATACATATTGGCCAGAGTTTAGATTATGAAAATAATGCTCTGTGGGTTTGATTTTTTTTTTATTCTGAAGGGTCAGTTTTCATCAAGTCCTATTCAGGGAGGAACAAGAGCTTATAGTCTGGGAAGTATAACGAGTCCCACGTTTTCAGAGGGGTCTCCTGCACATAATGGTTCTCCTGCTTTTTCACCAATTGCTTTTCACATAAGGAAAACACCACTCTCAGGTATGGTTTAACTGTATATGTATTACTATATCTTGACTAATACTTTTTTATTATAAAAACTTCTAAATTCTTAGTGGAACCTCCTTGTGTTCAGAGATGAGTTCCTGTGCTTGGCAGATCAGCAGTCTCCTCCTATATGACACATCTGCTGGGCAGTGAAATACATGAAACAATGAAATGTATATACTTGCAACAGATAAACTAGAGAAAATATTTTGGAAGAAGGCATTGAGACGTAATAAGAATGAAGAAAAGTTAGAAGGTTAATTTAGTGTGGGTGGGGTTTTAATACCTGAACTGAGTCAGGTTACAATTCTGATTTGACCCAGCCTGAAACATTTTAATGTTAATGTGCAAAGAATCTTTACCTTGAGCTTTCAAATCATGCCAACGTGAAGATTATTTGCAATGAAATGACTAGTGGAGAAATCACAAACGTTTTGTGTCCTCATTGCTCTAGAAAATGTCAGTGTTTCATGCTGTGTCCATACTTGGTAAGGCTTAATGCCTTGTCTGTGTGTGATTATACATGTTTATACATGATTTTTACACATTTTGATTAAAGGTATTTTACACCATTATATGTGAAGTTTGCATAGATGTTTTCTCACTTGGTTGATCTGAAACTTCATAGCTGCCAAACTTCATAGCTGCCAAAATTTAAATGCCTATAGATTATGTATTGATCCTTATTCGGGGAAAAAACACAGAACCAGCCTTCACACATTTTCCTTTGAATACTGTGTAGCAATGACATTTGAAAATACAAGGTCTCCAATTCAGCAAATCATGTCATAGAAAAGAAATTTGGTGGTAAAATGGGATAAAAACTTCCTTTATCATGGTAGTTAAAATGTATGAGTGGTTGGTTTGGTTTTTGGGTTTGGTTGGTTGATTGGGTTGGGAGGCAGCAGTCAGTGAAATACTCTGTAGTTGGCTGTAAATCATTCAATGGACAGTAGGGCTTTGAGAATGATGAGCTTTTCTATCAGATATCAGGTGGAGTTAAACTTTGCTTGTTTTTTTTTCAGACCAAAGAAAATTTACTTTTCGTTCTCCAGACATTCCTTCTTCCTCAAATAGAATGACACCCCCAAGTACAAGAAGTCCTTACATAGATGGTTGTTCTCCAATTAAAAATTGCTCTCCTATGAGGCTTGGAGCCTGTAGAGGAACTGCCCAATATCAGACTTCTGTCATTAGAATACCAATTGCAGTTGAGAATCATGATGAGGATGAGGAAGACAAGGAAAACGCTTCTCCAGCAGAAGCTCGGTTCCCAGAAATGGATAATGGAATAAACTTACGCCAGGAAGACAGCGATACTTTTGCACATGGTACACATCTCGTGGTGACAACTGTGTCTATTGCACCAGATCACTCAGAAGGTTGTCATCAAAGGTTGTCATCATTTCAGGATATAGAAGGCCTAAAGGAAAATAATACTGTAGACATGGCTGATGCAGCTGAAGTGTCAGAGGAAAACACTTGGATAAAAGAAGCAATTGGCAGTAGCAATACACCAATGACCAGCTTTATGACAGGCATTACTTTCAGTATTGAAAGCTCTCGCATGTGCATGTCGCCTCTTGCAGAAAGCAGCGCAATTCCTTGTGACAACAGTAGTATTCAGGTAAAAATAAAAGTTTTTTTTTGTTTTTCTGTAAAACTGAGCTCAACATAACTTGGAATATACGTACTAATCTGGAAGTAATTGTTATTTTCTCTTATTGGATATGGCATGCAGGTGGTATCATTTATCCCTTCTCTCCATCCCCTCTTTTGGTAGAGTTGGCATAGCAATTACAATTATTTTTGTGCAATTATAATTATTTTGTGCTATGTGCAACAGTAGTATATTTAACTTAATCCAAACTAATTCTGACAGATGTGTGCTTACAATTTGCTTTTGTTATTAACTGGTCATAGTTGGTTTGTTGAATTAAGTTCTGTTAATCAAATGCAAATCACATCAGGTATCTGAGGGATTTGTGTTAAATTACAGTACATTTTCTAAGCCCTGCTTTTTGATTTCAGGTGGACAGTGGTTACAATACACAGACTTCTGGAAACAGCATTATGGATACTGCAGGGGCTGAAAGCAGTTGCAGAGAAAATGATGTGAATACTGTCACGTTTCAGAATAAATCTCAGCTGCTTAGAACAAAGGTAGGAGTTAAATTGTGGTTAAAAAGTGATAGGCTTCCTATCTAAAGCATCTGTTCCCCATTTTATTCGGTTTCAGGGAGCCTGAGGGGGAGAAACTAGAGAAACTATCTGGTGATAATAAAGATGTTAATGTAGCATCATTTCAGATACTATGTTGAATAAACGCAGGACAAATCTCTTTTAACTGGCAATAGAGATAATATGTTTTATGATAACAGCAAAGGGGACTGAGGTATATGCATGAATCATAGTAGAGGCTGCTCATGACTATTGTAGTCTGTCTCCTATTTTTGTTTCTTTTGTTCTTGCTGCTTCATTTATTCCTAAGTTTTTAAACATGTGCCTGTGGAGAAGGACATTTCTGGGGAAAAATTGTCTACTGCTAATTTTTATAAACCTTAGCATCAAGTCCCAGACTACACCTGGCATGCTGACTTGGTGGGGAACTTTCTGTATGGGTGCAGTCTTTCAATTACAAGCCCAATTTGAAAAACAAATTACAAAAGACATTACATATCTAGCAAGGCTCCTAAACCCTTAATCTTGTGATTGACAGGAAGGAGTTGTACTTCTTCCAGACAACTGGAAGCAAGGCTAGTTTCTTTGGAGAAGAGAGCAATGATCATCTCCTCTCAGTAATTATGGTCACATGGTGCTACAAACTAATAGTTTATGGTCTGCTATGTCTTGGAAGTCCTTCAAGGGGACACAGTACCAACCATTAGTACCAGATTATAAAAAACCTCAAGTAACCCATTCAGCCCTGACTTCACTTCTGGATGTGTAGCTAAAAGCCACTTCTCTGCCAAGGGGAAGTGCAGACTGATGGTGTCTTACAGACCACTGACATCAAATTTTTAACTCTGTTCATTTAAGATTAGGACAAGTGTGCCCTTACAAGAACCAGGGATGGATATTTTGTCATTAACTTCTAAAAATACTCATCTAAGATCCTGCCCCAGTCATCCTGTTGGACATGGATTTTATGTGTGAATGTACTTACCAGAATCAATTGTCTGGTATCAAACCTGTCCTAGAGGGACTGCCCAGTCTCATGCAGCTGCCTTTTCCCACTGTTAGTCTTTGAACTGCTGGATCCTGACTAAACCAAATTTTGCATTTTAGATTAGGATTAAAGTGTGAAGGCATTAAGTGCTTCATTCAAATCTTAAAACAGAGAGCCCCCAGGGAACAAAAAGAAAAAAGCACAGACATTGCAGGCTGAAAGATTCAAGTCTCGCTCATTCACAACATGTGAGCCCTTGAAATGAGGTGGTTCTTGCAGACAGCACATTTCAAAGATCTGTGTAGAGAAAACATGTTACTTCATTTCTCTCTCATTTCAGAAGGGTAGAGTTGGTACTTAGGGTATTTACTATGCTTGAAAATTCCAAACAGTAAACTTGGATCTTGTTTCTTCTCGAGAATTTCTGTTAAAATGGTTTTAAAACTAACTTCTTTTTATTCACCTTAGGAGTGTTCTGTTTTAAGCCATAAGGACAATCAGTTGCTGAGAGCAAGATCTCCAGAGAAGCAATCCTGTTTCCCAAAAGCCAAAACACATAGCACAGTATTTGGTCAAAATGCAACTTGCAACATTTCTGCTTGGAAAAACGAAAATCAAGTTCAGAGATTTCACAAAAGTGGTATGTAGTTTTCTGATGGAGAACTTAAGCTGTGGTGTCTAATAAATTTTTATACATATGACCTCAATTACCTGGATTATACATACTATTTTGCTTTTCTAATGCAAATTAATAAACTGTTTGGTATATATTCAGGAAGTTCTTAAATAATGTGGAATTTTTCAGGTCTTATTAAGAAATTTATTGGTATCATTAAGTGATCCTTTTTGAAAATTAAAGCGTCTAGATTTGGTACATGTCGTGGTGACATTGGATGGTAAAATGCCGCGAC
>VYZQ01030217.1:0-30413 GCA_013400655.1 Mystacornis crossleyi
GCCAGGGGTGGGACTGGGTGGTCTTGTGGGTCCCTCCCAGCTCAAGATATTCTCTGATTCTGTGAAAGCTTCAGGTAGCAAAAAGTTCGCAGAGAGGTCTTATTGCTGTTGGGAAGAAGGCTGGCTTATTTGGGAAACCGTGTGCATTGAAATGGGGATGGATGTGGAGCCACTCCCATTGGAGAAAGGCTGCGGAGGAGACACGGCTGAGATGGGAAGTGGTGAGACAGGGAAGGCGTGAGGGGAATCAGCCCTTGGAGGGAGGGTCCACAGCAGTGCCCCAGCCACCGCTGTTCACTAATAGCCACAGCCCAAGGAGGGTTCCCCTAAACTGGAGAAGACATTTAGGAATGCACCAGAAGAGATGTTCGATAATGAGATAAAGGTGAATAATTCCCAAAGTTCAATCAGATGAACTCAGCCAAGAGGAGGTTAAGGATGAGTAGTTCCAAAATAAGGCAGAGAGATTTAACACCAGAGGTCCAGTAAGATCTAAACCTAAAAGAACAGGATAAACTCATCCAGGCAATAAATAAACTATATGGGCTCTTTTAACGAAGAACATCCTTGTTAAAATGATGAATGAAGGCTTCTCCACCACATGTAAAGAACAATAATTGTGGGTGCAGCCCAGTTCAAATAGGAGCACAGGGATGTCTGCGGTGTAGAAGGGATATGAGGTGATCCTGATGTCAGTTTGGGACATTAAACTTCCCCAGGCTAGGGCTGTGATGCACCAAGGTTACATTCTGTTTTATCTCATCTCATCTCTGCACAGGCTCAGCTAGCAGGGACCCAGGTTTCCCTCACACGGCCACCTGACGTGGATAAAGTCGCAAAGATCCTAATAAAATAAAATAAAATAAAAATAATTTTAACAAACAATCAAACAAAAAAATTGAAAATAATTCATTCTGCGGCTGGCCCGTGTCCAGTTCTGCAGTGAAGGCTGTGCAGCCCAAAGGCTGAATTCCTGCTGCCAGTGCTCAAAGGCAACATTTTGTGAAGATCCAGAGGGGTCAAAAATGCTTGTGGGACCCACTG
Source organism: Mystacornis crossleyi (assembly GCA_013400655.1). Lineage (NCBI taxonomy): Eukaryota > Metazoa > Chordata > Aves > Passeriformes > Timaliidae > Mystacornis > Mystacornis crossleyi. The sequence goes on from VYZQ01030217.1 coordinate 1,045, forward strand.
GAAGTCATGACAGGAATGAAAGCCTGTGGCCTGTGGCCCCATGACAAGGAGGATGTGCAGGTGAGCAGGTCTCTCTTCACTGGGAGCACAAGCAGTGCTGGCTTTCATTCAAGCTGCAGATGAGCATTAGGAAAGAAGGATGAAATCCCAGATTTTTACCAGCAACTTCTTTCCTCCAGGTATTTGAGGGGCAATGTCCGTGTTTAGTGCCCCTGGGACCACCAGAACCTGCCGAGCTCCTTCTCAGCTCCATCTTCTTTCCTCCAGACTGAAAGCAAGTAGCCAGGTGACAAAAAAAAAAAAAAAAAAAAAAAAAAAAAAAAATTCTTTCTCATTGCACATTATTTCAGTACCTTTTAGCTCTGTAGTGACAGGGGACCTGCTGGACTTTGCTGTTTGTGTTTCAGCCTGGGCACAGCTGTGGCTCAGTTTCTGCTGGGTTGTTTTACATAGCCTTTCCCAGCCCAGCTCTACTAGGAGCATGCTTTGCTCTCTCCCTGACCCAGTTGCACACATAGCGCTTCCCGAAGGCACAGCCTGCTGTTGTTGTCAGCCTACACAATGGTTTGTGTGCAGCAGAGGCGCAGATTCACATAGTCCTTACTCCAAGCTAGGAATTTATCTGTGGGATATTTAACCCGCTTGGCTCTTGGGATGGATCTCAGGAATTGGGATCACCGAAAAAGTGGCCCCATAAAAGCCAGTGGCAGTCCCTCACCTCACATCAGTGCCAATTACATCCTCCTCAGGGGCACACACATACAGATATTTTCTCTCAATGTCTCTTTTTTACTTTTCATCTTTCTCTGTGACCTGTCGTTTAATTTTAAGAGTTTCAAGAGTGATCAGATGGCTGAATTTTAGAGTCTTTGCCTACACTCCATGGGGCATCCTTGCAAAAATATCTCACACCAGCCTCGGGTGTGCAGTCCCATGTTTCAGGAAGATCTTTCCTTGTGGTGCCTACTTAAACTCCTGCTCACAGCTGTGAACAAGCCCTGGCAGTGATGAGGAGCAGGGAGGCCGCGGGTGCCTGTCACACCTCTGGCAGCTGCCCCTTTGCCCAGTGCCAAGTGTGAGGCAGGGGTTTGAGCAGGCAGATACCTGTCTGCTCCCCCGATTGGTCTGAACTTCTCCCAGCTCTCCCCAAGCATCACCAGGCAGCCACAGTGGCCTGTTCCTGCTGGGCAGTGCCTGCTTCTTGCCATGTGTCACACTTGAACCAAAGCTCCTTTATCCATTGTGCTGGCTGGAACACAAATCAAGGTTTGCTGCAGCAGCGTGAGGTTTGCGAGCCTGTCCCCACCCCAGCCCTGCTGAGTGATGGCTCACACACGCAGGGATGGACGCTGTAGCAGGGCAGCCCGAGCTCTGCTCTTTGCTGGCCTCATCCTGGTGATGCCTTGAGAGCCTAGAAATGAAAATCACAGATTTTTGAGATACTATTACGACAAGAGGTAATATAAAAGCTGGTCTTTATTGAAGGCCTTCAGGGGCAGTTACGGAAAAATGCCCACAAAGGCCCACTCATACGGGGTGCACACGGTTTTATAAGTTGATCAAATTGGCATAATTGACCAAAAGCACCGATTAGGAGCACAAGTGATGAAGCATTCCCCCTCTCCCCCCCACCGCCGCCCTCCCGCCCCAGTCCAAGCATTTTCTGAATCCTCCCCCCTCAGATAGAACTAACCTTTGTTGATGAAAATGAGCCTCGAAGAGCTGTTTCTCGGCCTTGGCTGCCAGGGAGAACCAAGATAGGAAAGGGACTTTGGAATATGTTTTGTCTTTCTGCATAGCAGGGCAGGGAAAAGTGCTGGGAAAACTAGCTGAGAATGTAGTAACAGGCTACAGAGCTCTGAATATATGTGTAAAGAATACAGAGAATATATAAAAGAAAAAAGGCAAAAATTCGTAGGCATCACTGGGAACAAGGTGCAGAGGGCTGGGCCCTATCTCTGCCACCCCAGCTCATCACTGACGTGGCCTGAGGTGCCTGGAGGAGAGTCCTAGCTCTGTAGGGAGTGCACCTGATCCCACAGCTGATCCTGGCACACCCTCATGCAGCCAAAATGCTCCAGAGACCGATGGGCTGAGCTCCTCCCGTTCCTGCGCGGGGCTTCTTTGGCTGAGATCAGCAGGGCTCTGCAGGTGGGTCCCTGTGCCTTTATGGGAAGTGTGTGCCCTGCCCGGCAGGCAGGGAAGTGTTCCCCTTGGGATCACGGCCTGACACACGGGGGAGGAGGGCTCCCTATCTTTCTACAGCTCTCTGACACTTCCCTGGGTGCAGTCAGGTGAGGATCAGGCTCTGCTCCCAGGGAACAAGGGACAGGACAAGACGAGACAGACTCAAGCTCTGCCAGTGGAGATTTAGATTCGATGCTATGGGAAATTCCTTCAGAGAAAGGGTGGTCAAGGCAGTGGTGGAGTCACCATCCTTAAAGGCCTTCAGAAATTTGTGGCTGTGGCACTTGGGGACAAGGTGGGCTTGGCAGTGCTGAGTTAGTGGTTAGACTCAATCTTAGAAGTCTTTTCCAAACTTAATGACTTCAGAATTCGAGGATTCTGTGATCCTTTCAAAATCTCTTGGCACTTGGCTCTCAAGGACTTTCTTCCTGGAATTATATATAATGCTGAAAAATCTGAGCGTATGAGACATGCTCCGATATCAAACTCAAAGTGTAAAATGCTTCTGACTCTGCAAGCTGTTCAAGGGGGGAAATCTCCCTCGTGCCGTGCCCCAGGGCATGAACATGCTCCTGGGCCAAACCTCTGCCAATCCTGAGATCCCAAAGCTCAGCGGAGAGGCTGTAGGGTCACTGCTGTTGGCACAGCTCAAGCTCTTGGATGCTCAAGAGCAGAAGCAGACAGGTGAAGTGCTGGAGGAAGGAGGTGTGTGCTTTTAACAACTGAGAGAATGGAGGCTGTTCAGCCTGAATAAGAGAAGGCTCTGGGATCACCCCGTTGTGGCCTTTCAGTACCTGAAGGGACCTAGAAGAAATCTGGAGAGGAAGTGTGTACAAGGGCCTGGGGTGCCAGGATGAGGGGGAATGTCTTCTAAGTGCCAGAGGGCAGGGTTCCATAGGATATTGAGGAGAAATTCTTCCCTGTGGGCTATGGCTGCCCAATCTCTGGAAGTGTCCAAGGCCAGGTTTGACGGGGTTTGGAGCAACCTGGGATAGTGGAAGGTGTCCCTGCCCACGGCAGGGGGTGAAAGGAGGTTGTCCTTTCCAGCCCAAGCCATTCCATGGTTCTATGGTTTTCGGGTGGGCTTCCAGGCTAGAAATCCTTCAGCCTTGGGAGGTTCATTTAATCCTTTTTTTTTCCTTTTTATTTATTTAATCCTTGGGAGATTCATTTAAGCCCAGCATTACTGAATGAACTGCCTGGGATCAGAGCTGTGGCTGCACAACAGGACCCTGCAGTTTCCTGCCTTCCCCCTCAGCAAGGATCTTCACCCCCAACTCCATAAGTTCAGAAAAAACAGAATGATAGAACGGTTTGAGTTGAAAGCGACCTTAAAGCTCATCTCATTCCACTGCCATGGGCAGGAACAGATTCCAGTAGCCCAGGGGGCTCCAAGCCCTGTCCAGCCTGGCCTTGGACACTTCCATCACGAAACTCATCCTCTGGACACTGTTGAGATCAGGTGAGCGCAGAGGAAGGCACAGCCTCCTCCGGCTGCTGTGTATCCTTTGGGTGAAATGTGGGAACTTGTTCTCTGGGAGGTGCTGGTTGGACCCTGGAATTCACAAGGCTCTGGAAAACACAAAGCTCTCTAGAAGAATCTAGAATATTAAAAAAGCTCTCTAGAATAATCACTGATATTCTTCACCCTTGTTCGGCTCTGTAGGACTGGGTTTCTTTGTGCTGAATGTGGGCTGGGTACAGATTTATGGCAGCTCCATATTCCTGGTCCACCCAAAGGCCCGTGACTCTGCTGCTTGTTGCAGGGCAGGACAGTCAGTGCCTGAATAATGTGTGCCTGGTGCTAGGGCAGTAATTTCATATTCATCTGCTAATCTGCCAGGCCACATATATGAAGGACTTTAAATATGATTTATGCTATTAATCCTGGTACTCAATTATGAATTTGCCCTGACAGGTTAAAGTGCTGCTCTCACTGGTCTGTCCATGGAGCTGCTCTGTCACTCTCGCTCTGTCCTGGAGCCTGCTGGAATAACCAAGGGAAAAGGTTAATTGGGAGCTGCTCTGAGCATCACTCTGGTTAAAGACCTCGGTGTTGGGGTATTTACTCAGCTGAAGCTCTCAAAACCTCTGCCCCAACACCTTGTATTAGAATCTGCTCTGTTTTGAGATGAGCCGTGGTTATAGCTTGGGGCATGCTGCAAAAACACCACCTCAGGTTTCTTTCAGAGCCTCCAACACCATGGAAGTAATGGTGCCTAAAATCACAGAGAAAATGGAGGTTTCTGGATCTCTGCAATGACTGTTGTTTGCACTGACTTCTGGGCAGAGGTCCGTGGTGTTGCTGACCTGGCTGGGATCACAGAACCACAGAATGGTTTGGGCTGGCAGGGGCTTTAAAGATCAGCTAATTCCAACGCCCCTATCCTGTTATCCCCATTCCACACTGGGTTTTGCGTGTCACTAGCTGGCACTGCCCAGAGGGCTGGAGAAAGGCTGAGAGAGCTCCAAACCAGTATGTCCCCTCTTGCCCAGGCCCAGGCAGGAGGGTGCCAGTGGCACATCCATTCTGCGGAGCCATGCGAATCGTCTGAGCCTTTATTAACTCCTACCTGGGTTATTATTCTGCTCCCTGTGCGATTTTTCCCATTCTCCTGCTGTAAGCAGCATGTTTGTCAGCCTGCTGCTTTAATACCGGTGTTTTTGCCTCCTCGCCCCTTATTAGCTCGGGGAGAGAAGGGAGATGTGGTGGTTTCATGTCACATTAGAGACTCAGGAAGCTTCTCCACATCTCAGCAGCCTGAGGGAGATGAGGGTTTGCTGCCTGACCCGGGTCTAAGGGATGTATGTTGCTCTGCAGAGGTGACCTGCCAAGACCTTTTCTGTCTGCACTGATGCCATGGGCTCTTTGCTCCGTTGCTGAATATAAACAGCAAAAAATAGTAGCCCAGGGAAATGAGACCTGGGGAATTGGAGAAGTTTTCTCCGCAGCAAGCAGCAGCACAAAGTATTCAAAGGCTCACACTGTCAGTAATCAATGCTCCTATTAGATGCTCCTTTTTCTGCAGATCTCAAGCTACTTAATTGTTGGTATCTAGATTAATTTATTCCATTATCTGCTGCTGGAGAGATGATGTGGACACTAAAAATCCACAGTCAATTCCCACTGCTCCTCTGCCTCTCTGTGTGGAAGTGAAGTTAAGGATAATTGAGATTTTTCAACCCTGTGAAGTTATTTCAGGAAACCTGCACCAAAGTTGCCCCATTGTCTTGTTTATGTACTCAGCCCACCAGATTTTATAACCTCAGACTAGAACAGCAGTGCTGCTCCTGCTGCATCATACTCGGTTCAGGTGCTCTTGGTGCGGGATGCCTTAATTGCTTCTTAATTGCTTCTTAATTGCTTCTTAATAGAAATCGTTTCTCTGAAACAGGAGTTTCCACTCCAGGATCCGAGGAAGCCCTTCAGCCTTTTCCCAGCCTTCTCTCTAACCTGGGAGCTGCACCCCTTGTTTTACAGGCCACCAACCTGGGCCTGTATTGGTTTGCACAAGTGAAAAATGGAACAAAATTCCTAAAATCTTCAAGGGTTTGGGAATCTGGCCAAGCAAAACCCACTCCTCAGGTGCCTGTGAGAAGCAGTGGTTCATATTTGTGGGCTGGCTGTATCCCACTGGCCTCCTGCCAGTCAGCACCACGAGAGCTGGTTTGTACAGTACAGTTGTGTCTGATTCTGCAGCTGACAGAATATCATGGAAAGAGAGGTTTGTATCCCAGCCCAGCCCTGGCTGTGCAATGGAATGTGGTGGTTACAGTGGCAGCCATAAAGTGCCCAGATGGAGTTGTTTCGTGATTAACAACCCCAGGAGCAGCTTAATGGATAAAGTCATTCCTTTTACCTGGAATCTGCTCTGGGACTCGCTGCTGGGGAGCTTGGATGTGCTGAGCCGGGGGGTAATTGCTAATTAATACAGGTTATTGTTAATTAGTGAGCCAGGGACTGGAGGTTGCTGCTGAGGGCTCTGTGCTTCCCCCGGCTTTTTCCTGGGGTTTCATCCTGCCTGGGAGCCTGGGAAAGGTGGTGTCACTCATCCTTCCTCATCCTAAAGGGCTCAGCCATGTCAGAATGTGGGCGGTTCTCTGGTGGGATTGGCCCTGGAAATAGAAGAGAAACTATTCTTTGATGAGCATGGCGCAGGTCAATAACATCTCTACTCTGAAATGCCTCTGAGCCTATGTTTTAATATTCATCTTAGCTCCCCTCAAAGAAACAACAGTAGAGCCCATCAGGGACACATCTCAGGGCATCCTGAGCTGTTGTTGAGCCACTCTCAGGTCGGTTTGTGCTGCTGCTGAACTGATCAAAGTTACGCTGCCTCTGCAAAGCCGACATCAAAACAGCCCAGTAACATCCTGAAGCTCTTCCTGAGGCTCTGACCAGGGAATAGGGACCCATGGAACCTCTCTTATTCTGTGGTTCATACCTCAAAACCCTTTGCAGAGGTAGGAGCATCACCCAGTTCCAGCTTGCCACAGGAGGGCTGAGTGTCAGTGCAGCTGTAGGTCCCAGCATATTAAAGAAGTAAAGAGAAAGTAACAAATGCATCTCCCCAGGGTAAAATGCTTCCGCTCTGCCAGTGAAGGGCAACATCCCATTGCTGACACATTCCTGCCGGCACCGAAAATCCACAGCAGTGCTTCTGCACTCTACAAAGGGCACAGAGCCTCACTGCCAGGGCAACACAAAATCCCAGCATGGGATGGAACATCTTCTGTGGGACTTCGTCTGCCTCACAAAACATTGTCCATATCTGCGCAGGTCCATGGTTCCCCAGCTGTGGGCTGGTGGCCCAGGAGGCTCCTGGGAGTAAGCTGCAGCTGGTGCAAGCTCAGCACATCTGCACGGTGCTCTCTGTGACATCCAGGTGGCACAAGGACATGGTGGCCCAGGCAAATGTTGGCAGCTGACAGCACCCTGAGGTCCAAATAATTCATGAGGTGTGAGTTTTGAAGGGTTAGAAGGGTTTAGATGCTGCTCTGCAGGAGCTTTCTCCCCTCAGTTTTAGAGAGGGACACCTGTGGTAGGACAAGAAGAACGAGCTGCGTTGGTGTCCCAGGGAGTACAGACAGAGCCCAGGTAACTCCCCGGAGTGAAAGCCTCCTGGTTCCAGGCTGGAGCACAGAACAAGGAGTTGAACCAAAGGGAGGGGTGGCATGGAATTGCCCCATTTTACTCGAGCATCTGGGCTGGGAGAGACTGGAGGTCTTGGCCAAGGATATGAGCACCCGGCCATGCCAATTTGTGGCTGAGCCACCCTCCCACCTCACAGATCTGCCCAGGCCACAGAGCAGATATCCTTGTCCCCTGTCCCCCTTGGCAGCCGTGTCCCTCCCGTCCCTGCTGTGAGAAGGGCCCGTTGTCCCTCCTGCAGCAGACAGCATTACTGAAGCTCTCCCTGGCATCCCACATTAACTCCCTCTCCCTTGCCCTGTAAGCACTGACTTGGCTCTTGTTTTTGGGTTATTTATAGTAACTCTGCCAAGTGTTTTGGAATCAGGAGAAGGGCATGGAGATAAATACAATAACATCACCCCGCGAGAGCTGACATTTAAAACCAGGGATCTCATTACCCAAACCAAGGGAGACGGCAAATGTCAGGAAATGCCTGTGGCTGCTGGCTCTGTGCTGTGACTCCAGGCTGCTGGCTGTGGCTGCAGCAAGCACACGAGGCCTTGGCAGCCTGTGGGGACAGGCCAGAGCACGGGGGGGACACCTCCAGCACCCCTTCAGAGGACACAACCCATGCTGCTTCATCCAAGGCTGGCTGGAAACAGCAGCCATGTGAGGCTGGGTGTCTTCTCAACACTGGAAAATGTTCCATTCTGTGTTTGCGTTGTGTGTTCCTATGGTAGTGAGGTTCTGTGTGCTCTCCCTTTCCCAGAATCACTGACTGTCACCATTATTCCCACCCTGAGACCCTTCCACTAACACGAGGAGGGTCAAACATTCCTAGACCTGACTACAAATGTTTCCAGACAGACCTGGTGTAAAGAGCAATTTCCCAGGCTGCTTCTTCCTCACAGAGGAATTCCAGTGTAGAGCTTGTCTGGGCTGTGTGAAATAGTGCAGCTACCTAGAAGCCCAGGTTAATATTCATGCACTGTACAGAATCCCAAATACATCCAAGATTTCAAATCCGTCTACCTCTTATCAGCCACGTCAAACTGTCTTTACAGTGAATGAGGGAGGCAGAGCCTCGAAACCAGCAAGTGGTAACTGAATAAATGTGATAAACAACCTGTTTCCAGATGGCTTTTTATGTAAAACTATTTATACAACGTTGATAGATGGTGGATTTTATGCCAATAAATCCTCATATTTTAAAACATTTGCCTTCTTAATTGCCCAGTTTACATGTAAAATATGTTTATATGCATTGCTAAGTGGAAAAGCGGCCTGGGAACAGCTCTGGACTGGGTAAGCACCGCTCTTGTGCTGGCCCATCTGCCTGGGCTCCTGGGAGTGGTGTCACAGGAATGTCACTGGGAAGGAAGTCTGGTATTCAACAGCAGCCAGACTCTGATCATAAGTGTGGTTGTTGTGCTTGTTAAGCTCCTGTCTCTGGCTCGAAGCTCTTTGCGGGGAGTGTGGGCCCTTGAACACTGCCAGGAAGACACAGCCGGGGATGGATGTGGTGCTGGGAGCAAAGCAGTGGTTAGGGGTGGGTGATGGTGCTGCTGCAGCCTCTGTTTCACATCCCTACAGTCGAATCAGGGAGCCCCAGAATTGTTTGGCAGGAACCTTAAATATCATCCGGTTCCACCCCTCTGCCATGGGCAGGGACAACTTCCACTCTCCCAGGTGGCTCCAAGCCCTGTCCAACCTGGCCTTGGACACTTCCAGGGATCCAGGGGCAGCCACAGCTGCTCTGGGCACCCTGTGCCAGGGCCTCGCCACCCTCACAGGGGAGAATTTCCTCCTAATATATACTCTGAGCCTCTTTCAAAGTGGAACAGCTGTGTTTGGCGCAGAGGTTGTCATCTGACCACTTTGTGTTGTCCCCTAGAGAGAACTCATGCTGGTTCTCCGTGTTTCACCAAGCTTCCTCCCGAGCCAGCCAAACACCTCTTCCATCCCCTCACCCTCTGGAAACACAAACTGAACAGAGATAAGCAACAGGAGGCTCTGAGAATACCCCAGCTCTTCTGCTGAGCCTTGGTCCCGAACCACTAACACTTCTGGAGACGACAGGGCGCCTTCCTTGTGGTGCTAGTTGCATCCCAAGGAGGTGAGCAGTGGCAGGAGCAGGAGAGACAGAGCCCTGTTAACTACTAATTCAATTAGTTCATGGTGTATCTGCATTCTTATTAGTGGCTATTTGCTCTAATGGGTTCAATCATATACCACATTACCATAAAGAGACACCAAGCAGAGATTCCTTCGGAAATGTTTGCTCATTTAGGACTATTGGTCTCAACTCTACAGTATATGGGGTGTTTTATTTAGCCTCTAACTAATTTATTGGGTATTTATAAAAGAGGGCTTTCCTGAGCAGTAAAACCACAGGGCTTTGCACGCAAGAGCTCTGTCCTTCTGACAGGTTTATTTGGGTTTATTTCTCTGCAGGAGAGTTTTACCTTGCTCTGTTTTCACCTCAGCATTGCCACTGAAGTAATTAACCAATCTGCGCTGTCCCTTGCCCGGGCACTGGGCCTGGGTGCTCCTTGCGAGGGCAGGACTGGGAAGGAGGTCAGGACACATTCCCGGGCTCCCCAGGGTGGCTGAGTTGTGTGGGCACCTCTGGTACTGCACAGCTGAACCTGCAGGGCTGAGCTGCTCTGTCCCTCTGGGAGCAGGGAACAAACCCTGCCGATCCCTGTGCTGCTGCTCTCTCATCTCCAGCGTGGAGCAGGAGCCTCCACCACCCCTGTGAGCACCACCAAACCCGAGAGTGCTCCGGCGACATCAGCCTTGCCTCGCTTCACAGAGAGCGGGAAGTAGTGTGCAGGGAATCACAGAATCACAGAAAATCTTCAGCTGGAAGGGATAATCCACAAGGCTCATCCAATCCAGCTCCAACCCTGCTGAGACGTCCCAACAACCCCACCCTGGGCATCCCTGGCAGCAGTGTCCAAAAGCTCCTGGAGCTCTGGCAGCCTCAGGGCCGTGCCCATTCCTTGGGGAGGCTGGGCAGTGCCCAGCACCCTCTGGGGGAAGAAACTTTCCCCGATCTCCAGCCTGACACAGCTCCACCCATTTAGAGACTTTGTGCCATCCTCTCAAATTTCTGGGAGAGCTTCAAGGAATTTTTTAGCTTCAAGAACCAAGTTTGCATCCAGCCACTCTCCCAGTAACACAGGTGCCCTTATCCTGGTGAGAGCTGAGAGGGAAATGTCTTGTATAAGGTCTGTGACATTGAGCTCACTTAAAATATATCCCTAAAGCTTTTGCTGTCAAAGCAGCCTTTTCCCCAGCAGAGGTGCTGGGTCTGGGTGAACGGGAGCCATATTCTGATAGAGAACCTTGTCAGTGGCACCAGAACCTCTCCCGAATTCTTCACAGAGAGACACGTTCAAAAAAACTATCACAGAGGAAGACTGGGCTAATGAGGCTCAAAACCTCAAAAAAGGAAAATAAATTTGAGAAAAAATAATAAAATAATTTAGGCGTCCCGTTCTGATTTTGAGGCTTTTTCTTTGTCACTGAGGCAAGAAAGTCTTTCGTTTCCAAACATGTTTCATCTTGGACAAACCAATAGGCAAAGAAAGAAGAAATGTCAAATGTCATCTTCCTCTGGAGTTTATGACTATGGGACATATGACAGCCCAGGACTTTACTTGATTGTGCAAAAANAAAAAAAAAAAAAAAGCGTGGTTTGCAAAAATAGCATGCTTGGGGGAAAAAGAAGGAAAGAAAGAAAAAGATTAATAAAAAAAGACAAAAATCTCAACTTTTCATTCTAACTTGACCAGGATGCTGGTTTTGCTTTTTTAAAATATGAAGACTTTTTTACCCGAAGAGAAAACCCTTCCCTCTTTCTGCTCCAATTATCACTGTGATGGGCATTTTTAGATAAGGTTTTGATGGGAGAAAAGGGTGGAGAGAAGTCCAGGACTTGTTTTTTTAACTTGCGCCTTCTGTGCAGCTCTTGACTGACAATCTGCATTAAAAACCTGGAAAATCAGGGTTTTTGGGCTAGCCACATTTGCCTGGACCTAAACAGCACATGGAGCTCAGGAGGAAGCCCACGGAGTAGGGGACAAGATGCTCACACAGAGCATCCCTCAGAGCTCCAGTGGAGACTGGGCTAAACTGAGATTGACACAGCGCAGGAAATGCAGCCTCACTTCATCCCACCTCCCCAAGAAAGGGAACTGCTCCTTCAGCACCAAAGCACCTCATTCCCCACTCCACCTCCATTTTTCAGAGGGTTCCAGGAGGCCAGGCCAAAGGAGGAGTGTGGAAACGACAGCCCAGCCACCACGACGGGCTCAGCCACACGTCCTTCCGTTTCCTTTTCCACCACACATTTCAGTGACATTTGAGAGTCCTCTCAGATTTGAAAACACATGGATTTTGACATTCTATTACTCACCTCTCTCAGTTTTATGGTTATTACAGTGGGTGAAAAATTAAGGTTCCTGGAGGCTCTGGAGAAAAAAACTCTATTTATCCAAAGGGCATGAAAAGAATCACTGCATCCCTGTAGGTGATAGAAGGAAGTTTAGGATCATTCCAGATCATTAGGATCATTCTCTCAGATGCTTTGCAGAATGAGCATTCCAGTGTCAGCAGATCAGACCCAAGTCCTTTCTGCCAACACCCACTCTCATTTCATTTCTCTGTCCCCAGAGTCCAGGACACCCATCTGGCCTGTGGGCACAGGGAGATACCCAAATTCCTACGAGAAAGACATTGAGGGGCTGGAGTGTGTCCAGGGAAGGGAACGGAGCTCGGGAAGGGGCTGGAGCACCAGTAGTGGCTGAGGGAGCTGGGAAAGGGGCTCAGCCTTGAGAAAAGGAGGCTCAGGGGGGACCTTCTGGCTCTGCACAACTCCCTGACAGGACAGGGCAGCTGGGGCAGGGTGAGGCTCTGCTCCCACAGGGGACAGGGGGAGAGAGAACGGCCTCAGGTTGCACCAGAGAAGGGTTAAATTGGATATGAGGGGAAAATTATTTCAGAGAAAGGGCTGTCCAGCCCTGGCACAGCTGCCCAGGGCCTGTGGTGGGGTCCCTACTCCTGGAGGGAATTTAAAGCTGTGTGGGTGTGGGACTTGGGGACATGGGGTAGCAGGGCTCCTCTTTAGCAGGAGCCGGTGGGAAAGGAGCAGATTCTCCTGGGATTTGCTTGCCAGGCTGCGTGTGCAGGGTCGGCTGCTCTGTGACGGCCACCTCTCAGCACAGGTGTGGCTCCAACACACCTGCAGATCTCGGGTAAATCTTCTTTCCTCAAGAAAGTCCCTGCTTTCTGGGAAGCATCTGGAGGAACAGATCCCTGGGAATGGTAGTGTTGCAGGCCATCTCTGTGGCTTGTGGGAGTCCTTGTAGTGGCCTTTCAGGGTGGGGTCTCTGCCAAGATAGGGCTTCTTACAGGACACTCTGGAATTGCTGTAGCAGAAGAAATGGCGGGGGGGTGAGGAGGAGGAGGGGAAAGAAGAGATTCTGGTTGGAATTTTCCTGGTGAAGGAAAGGCTTTTATATGATGTGTCCTAGAAGGACCCAAAAGGACCCTGTGCCATGCCTCACCGCCCTCACAGGGAAGAAGTCTCAGCCACTGGATGAGGGAAGACTCCTGACAAGGGAGAAACCCCAAACGTACTTCTCCACGGCACCTTGTATCTGTCTGAACCTGGGTTTCTGTGGAAATGGTTAGAAACACCCTGTCACCTGGACCAGATCATCTCCTCACTGCCAGTGGTGTTTCCGCTGGAAAACCGCTGCTGCCCAGGATGCAGCCTGGATTTTGGGATAGATTCCTGGATTCCATGGCACTGTGTGACAGCACGTGCAACAAGGAGCCTTCAGGACAAGACCCATGCCTCCAGGCCTTGAGATGCCCATTGAGTCCAGAAGAATATAGGGTGGGAAAGCCCTCCAAGATCACCAATTCCAACCCTTAACCCAGCACTGCCAAGCCCACCGCTAAACCCTGTCCCCCAGTGCCACCTCCTCATGTTCTTTGAACACTCCCAAAGAGAGTAATTCCGCCACTGGGGAGCCTGTTCCAATGCCTGAATACCATTCCAATAAAGAAATTTTCCTTAATAGCCAACCTGTTCCTGTGCTCTGCCCACCTTCGCCCCGGCCTCTCCCACCACCCCATCCTGGAGCCAGGCACCACTCAGGGACCACAGGTTTTCCTGAGAGCCTCCCCCGATGGCTTCCAAGCTTTTTCCATGTATTTCTTATGAAATAAGATAATAAATAAATAATACATATCTTTGGAAAGAGCACTAAGACCGAAGCAAACAAAGGGGAAAAGCCAAAGCAAACAAGCCCTCCATTATTTAAAAAAATTGCCTGAAGAGACAAAACGTTTCATTTTGGCTTGAGCATTTTTCTGTTGAGAATAAGAAAAGCAACAAGCAAACAAACAACAGCAAGAGCAAAGTGAGCTTCTCCAGCCTGTTGCTATATTGCATACATTAATTTTCTTTTTTAGTGTTTTCCCTTCAAAACACAGAGGAGGACGATGAAAACCCCCATTGTCGGTGTTACCCGCCTTGCTCAGACTCAGGTGTGTGGCCAGAGCTCGGGGTGCCTGTGACCAGGAGGGCAAGGGGAGGTTTGGAGGGGATGGAGAGGCCCAAGGCAGCTCCTTCATGGAGCTGCTCCCTCCTCCCCTCACTTCTGGGCACTGTGGGTTTTCCACCTGGGGTAGCACAGGGCAAAGCCTTTGAATTCAACTTTATTGCTGCATATGTTTGCTTGTGGCCCAAATTTTAGCTCTCGAAACCTTCCTGAATAGGAATCACCTGGAGCAAACTCCGGCACTGAAGCCTCTCTCCCCCTTCCAGGGTGTTCCAGCTCAGGTGTGGAGTCTCCTGCTTGTTTAGGGGACACCCAACACAACCCCTGCTGCTCCTGCCAGCCCTTTCCCAAGCTCACACGCTCCAAGTACAATTCTCTTCCCTTTCAATCCTGCCAGAATCCCTTTAGCTACAACATTTTTACAATTCCCAGGCCATGCTGGGGCTTTGCTCGACGTTCCTTCCCCAACTCTCCCAGCTCCCTGGTGTCAAATTAGTGGGAGCATCTCGGAGCTCCTGTGCACTTCATTGTTTCCCGGCGCACAGCGGCACCTGGGAAGCGCCCCAAATTTCCCCAGAGGGTTTTTAGTTATTGCTGCTGGAATTCATTCTCCTTCCTCTCCTCAGAGGCTCCCTCACCCCTCATCCATGTTTTCCTCTGAGATACCACCAGCTCTGCTCGCCCCAATTAAACGTGGCTCTCATAATCACTTGTGGGGGATGAAACACACAAATTGTCCCCCCCGCCTTATTTTTTTGTTTGTCTGCTCTGAAGAATCACTTGTTGATTCTGGCTTGTGTTCCCAGTAACGATGGGAACTGTCATCAGCGAGCAGAGAAATGAGCCTGGAAAGTTAGGAACACTTGGAATTTGGGGTGTAAGATTTCAATAAGGGTCTGAACTCAAGGTATCCAAGGCATGTAAAAATGGCTGTGGTAGAAGCACAGGTACAAAAGGTGTCCTGCTCGGCATGATTTAGGTGCAGACCTGTAGCTAAACCCCAGAATGGAGAGGCTCAGTTTCCCTATCCCAGACAGAGATTAATAACAAGGGGAAATGGACCCAGGCTGATCCAGGGGAGGCTCAGGCTGGACAGTAGGAAAACTTTCTCATTGCTGAGTTTGCCATTTTCTTAATTCCTGATATTTTTTCCAGCAAAACAGGACGTCTCACCCACCCTCCCATCTGCACTGTAGACAAGTAACAGATTTTTCCTTTGATGAATACACTGGAAAATGGACACCACTCCACTGCCACTTCCCACGAGATTAGTCTCAGGGTTAGAGGAAGAACATTTCATTTTAATCCAGTCTGTTTCTTGGGGTCCATCAACACCTTTTCCTCCTGTTAAATCAAAGCTTAAATTTAAAAACTCTCCAGAAATTAAAAGAAACAACAACTCTGTGGTCACACCAGGCTTTGCTGTGAAAGCTTGTTAATGAAACCTGCTGCTCTTTCCAAAGTATTTCATCTGGGAAATTCCCAGATTACATTTTTCAATTTATTTTCCTTTTAATCCACCCTACCTTTTCCTGGCTGACATTCCCACTGCTGTTTCAAAGCATTCTTGAATATTTGCTGCTATTTTGCTCCTTCCCCTCTGAAGTGAATTTGAAGCCAGTGCATGGTATGGAACAGAACAAAGAAACCATATGGCAGCAGCCCCTGGCTGTCAGGAATTTAGATGGAGATAAGGAGCTGGAGGGGGCAGAGAGAGACCTGAGGGGAATCTTAGCACTGCAGAGGTGACTGTGCAGAAACTGCCTTTGGCACTCTGGAAAACGGCATTAAAAATGGCCTCATCCTGTACACGAATAGGAAAGCTCCAGTGAGATCCCGAAGAATTGTTACCTGCAAATGGGAAAATGTAGGAAAAGAGCAGGCATCAGCCCTGCAGAGGGAAGGCTATGGAGGTCCCATCCTGGGAAAGGGAACAGCTGCTGGAGGAGGGACGGGGTGAGCTGTCCCATAGTGCCTTTTGGAGGTGGAAAGGGAGCTGGACATAACCAGTTTTGTCCCCAAGCAGCCTTTTCCCTCCTGCCCCCCACTGCTACAAGGCCATGCTCTATCTCCTGCTCCTTCCCCCTCATTTTGCAGCTGCTTCCCTCCCTCTTTTCCTTCTTCCACTCTCTTTACTTCTCCTTTTTCTTTACATTCTCTTCCTTCCTGCTGCCTGGGTTTTATCTGTGACTTTTAAAAATGGGCCCTGGCTGTAAATTTCACCGTATGGATTATCCATTTTTCAACAGAGTGCTCCTGACATTGTGTGGGGAGAGAATCCGGGAAGGAATATTTAAAATAAATAAAATATATAAAATATATAAAAAAATATATAATTGTGATCGAGCAAACAGCACAAGCACTTCCTTCAGAGAGTTCCTTACAGTTCACTAAGGAAAAACAGAGCCCAGACACTGAACCATAAACTTCCAGCTTAATTATAGACACGGAGTGTTGGAATTTCGGTGCTGGTTGTTGTACAGCTCCTGCTCGTCTGCCCAGCCCAGGCAAGGACCTGATGGAGCACTGAGCTGAGTAATTCCTCCAAAATACTCCATTTAGGGAACGGAGCAGCAAGAGCCATTAGCAATTTCAGCATGTCAAGGAAACTGGGCATTTCATCCAGGGGAGGGATGGGGGGAATCAGTCAAAGTGTTTTCATCAATGAGGGAAGAAAAATGGGCTGAAAGAGAAGAGAAATAGTAGGGACTTGGAGGCAGAGAGGATGCAGGAAGAAAAGATGGAATTCAAATCTTCCTTCTCATGAGAGGAACAGGGAGGAGGGAGGGGGGAAAGGGTGGCAGCAATTTGGTGGAAATTGTGTAAGCTGTCTTGCTTTTAGAACAACTGGTGAATGCCTTGTAAAATTGACTTTAAAATGTGTCTCATAAAACTGAAAGAAGGAAGAATTTCTTCCCAGGAAGCGGGAGCAGGTGGTCCTTGCCCGGGTTTGAGGAGCTGCAGAGCAGTGCTGTTTTCCCCACAGACCTCCAACACCTGGAGCTGTCACACTGCAATGTACTTGTGGGTTTTTACCTCATTACAGAGCTGACACCAAAGCACAGCCCCTGGTCAGAGGTGAAGCCTAACCAGGAGCCAAATAATGATGTCCCTGCTCCAAAGCAATTGCATTTGTGGGCAGGTCCGACCTGAGACAGGAGAGGAGGGGAAGAAAAGAGAGATGGGGGACTCTATGAGTGCCATGACATCTCCCAGGGGCATCCCAGGGAGCCAGCCGTGGGAGAGGGGAGCTTGGAGCATCCCAGCGTTGCTCTGGCAAAGCTGTGGGAGGACTGGGGGAAGTTTTCCAAGAGAAAATCCAGGCACTCCCTTGCAACCCTTCTCTGTGGGATAATCCAGCTGCAGCCCCATCCTGTGCAGCCGCAGTATCCGTTGGGTTCTGGGGAAATATTTCCAGCAAATTACAGGAATTGAGGATACCCTCCTCGCAGGGACCATGGGCACCTCCTTTTTCTCCTCTCTGAGCTCAGCTTGGGCCATGCCCTCTGCCAGAGCTGCCATAGGCAGAGGGCTGGGAAAGCACAGGAGAGGTGTTAGCGAATTCTCTCAGTCCTGGAGCAGCTGAACCTCCTAGTGGCAGCACATCCCCTGGACTCAGCCCCTTTCTCTCTAGCTTGGCTCCTGTTTTCATAAACAGAAACCTGAATTTTGTGCCCTGGCCTCTCCCACCCCTCAGTTTGAAGGGCATTTCATCTCAAACCTCACCTGTGGGATCTCTCTCCCCATTCCCCCTTTGATCCTGCTGGCTCCCTCCTTCTTTCCCTAATATAGGAGAACATTTAGCAGCTCAGGAGGAGTTAATGGGCAGCTTTCTCCATCATTCTCAGAACCATTAGTGCTCACATCTTCCCTCTCAGTAGGGGACATTTGTATGTTTAATTTAAGAAAGTTATCTGTCAAAAGTTATATCTCAAGGTAGCAGTGAGCTGGATAAATATGTCAGAAACAATAGCTCCTGCTGAGAGGAAAAAAATTCTGAAAATTCATCCTTTGGAAAATCTCAAGACTGAGAAAATCAGGCCAGACTGGCACCTCTGTCTCAGAGCCACTCACTGCTGCCCTCCATCCCCTCTAGCACGGTGACCCTGAGAGCAGAGAGGGACTCTTCCAGCTCCGACAGGGAGCAGTGCCTGGGGCAGGGCACTGAGAATTCCTCTTGGCACGTGGCTCAGCTCCTCTGGGAAATGCTCAGAGGAAATCGGATTTACACACACGGGGCTTTTGTCGGGGTTGGCTTTAGAATCGGGGGGTTGGGTCCTGACAGGGATGTTTGTTATCAAAGGAGCCCAGAGCTGTGTGAGCACCTCTGACAGATACAGGGGCAGGTGGAGATATCACCGCAGCCATCAAGTGCACTCGGGAATCACTGAATGTCTTGAGCTGGGAGGGAGCCACAGGATCATCCAGTCCAAGCCCTGGTCCTGCACAGACCCCCCAACAGCCCCACCCTGGACATCCCTGGCAGCGGTGTCCAAATGCTCCTGGAGCTCTGGCAGTCCCAGGGCCGTTCCCATTCCCTGGGGAGCCTGGACAGTGCCCAGCACCCTCTGGGGGAAGAACTTTGCCTGAGATCCGGCCTAACCCGCCCTGGCACAGCTCCACCCATTCCCTGGGGCCTCTCACTGGTCACAGAGAGCAGAGATCAGAGCTGGCCCTCGGCTGCCCCTCATGAGGATGTTGAAGACCACAGTGAGGTGTCCCCTTAGTCTCCTCTTCCCAGCCTGAACAAACCATGTGGTCCTCAGAACGTTTCCCCTCCAGACCCTTCCCTGTCCTCCTGGTCTCATTTGGACGCTCTCTAAGAGCTTATTGTCTTTTTTATATTGTGGTGCCCCTAGAAGTGTTCTGCTCCAGAGTTGTGCCCAGACAAGACAGTTTTATACTGGTCCAGTGTCTTCTGAGCCATGAAAAAGCCAAACAGTAAATCAGATGAACTCGACCCAAAGAGAAAAACCAGCAATTGTGGCTGTCCCATGGCCAGACAGGCTGGAGTCACAGAAAGCCCCCCACTCCCAGTAACCGACCCTGGCAGGACTGGTTTGCAGTGGTGCATGCCTGTGCTTTCCAGTAGCCATCCCACCAACTGGTTCACTGCATCCAGCTGCACCCATTCCATCCCTCTGCACCCGTTCCATCCCTCTGCATCCATTCCATCCATCTGCACTCATTCCATCCCTCTGCACCCATTCCATCCCTCCGCACCAATTCAATCCCTTTGTATCCATTCCATCCCTCTGCACTCATTCCATCCATCTGCCATCGTTCCATCCATCTGCCATCGTTCCATCCATCTGCACCCATTCCATCCCTCTTCATCCATTCCATTCCTTTACATCCACTCCATCCCTCTGCACCCATTCCACCTCTCTGCCCTGGATTGCCTCAGCCCCTGAAGTTGTGTGGCTCCCACCTGCACTGCACCCAGCGTAAGGTGGGTGCAGGCTCTGGAACTCCTCTGGATTCCCAGGTGTTACTGCAGCAGGAAAAACCAGCCCTGGGTGGCAGAGAGCTCTTCTGAATTAGGAAACAGCAAGGAGTGCATGGAATTCTCTGGTATATATGGGAAAAAATTGATCTTTAAAACTGGCAAGAGAAGGGGACACATCCTCAACTTTAATCCCACACTAAGACAGTAGAATTAAATACCTCTACAGCAAATAAAGTCAGGGACAATGAGACTGGCAGAGATGCAGCAGCCCCTCCTGGTTTCCAGGGCAGAACACAACCTCTGTAACCAGTGCTGAGTACTGAATCCCACACTGGGGAAAGTAGGAGCAGCCCCAGGCCCAGAACAGACAAAGTCAGTTTGGCTTTTGGAGATGAATCCCTTCATCCCAGAAGCTGGCAGGCTAATGACAAGAAATATCAGAGTTAAAGGTGGCAATCGCTTCTGTGAGGTAAGTGGTTAAAATCAGGCTTTGAAGCACCCAAAGGTCCTCTCTGTTGCTGTCAAAAATGGAGAGGAAAAAAAGCCAGCCCTGGGTGAGGCTGAGGTCTTCAAAGCGTTCCCAGCTGCTCGGGAGCTTGGTGGCTCCACTGCTCAGCAGGTGCCAAAACAACCCAGCACAAAGCAGGGACACAGGAGGAGGCTCCTGGGAGAGGCAAACTCAGTGGTGGAGAGGCAGAAATGGTCTGGAGTTCAAAGGTCCCATTCGGCTGGTGGTAAATTCTGGATTTGGAGGATCTAGCACCAGATAAAAGGTGCTGCAGGTGCATGAGGAAAGGCACCATGGGCTTTTCCCAGTGGATCAGATTCGCTCAGGGCCACTCAGGGCAGTTTTGTGCTGCTTTTTCCCAGCCCAGCCACTTGTCTGCTGCACTGTCCCTTCAGTGTGGTCACTGCCTGTCCTCCTGGCACCACACAATGGCTGATTTTATCTTCCAGCTCTGCAGGAAGGTGGCCAGGTGCTGATAACAGACTGGCATCAAGCTGGAGCTGCAGGAGGATGCTCAGGAATGGATTTCATGGATGTGGAGAGAAGCTCATCCCATTGCAGCCACTGCAAGGCTCAGGAGGGGAACAGCCTGATGCTGGCAGGACCAGTGATGGGGAAGGTGAAAATGTCCTCCAGTGGTGTCAGAATCTTTCTTACTCCAGTGGGAGCTGGGATGAGCAGTTGGGATCAGTTTCCCATGATGAGGCAGGGCTTGCACCTTTATTTTCCACAAGTGAAATAGCATTAACATGGAAAAATGTTGTTATCCTGTCCCTGCACATCCCTGTCCTCTCAGAGAGAGAGCTCAGCCTGATTTGTGGGCTGCCACAGGAGGGTTTGCTGGTTCCAGTGCAGTGCAGCTGGAAGGGAGCTCCATTTACTGCTGCAGCTCGCTGGCAGCTGATGGAAAACTCCCAGATTTTACTGCTGGAGAGACCTGCTGTAAATATATGTGTTTTGTTATAAAAATTCACATCTGCCAGGAACGCACAGCACAGGAAAGCAGTGTCAGCACACAAACAGAATGGAAGTCATGAAATAATCAGGGCTTCTAACAAGAGTTTTGGAAGCAGGACATGGATTGGGGTCTGTCAGAGCCTGTCAAACCCAAAGGAATTCAAATAATTCTGAGCTGCAAGGGGCTGGCTGAATCTGGGGTCACTGTGATAGAAATGGCAACGACAATTTGGGCTGAAGGAAACCCTTGGCCAGCCCAAACCTTCCCCCATGCCCTCAGTTTCTTGCTGAGTGTCACAGGGGGAAGTTCTTCCATGGCTCCAAACCTTGTGAATTCTGCACAAAAAATAAAAGCCATAAAAAATAATAAAAAATTAAGCACTTCCCTGACAGGACCATGGTCAGGGATGAGCTGTTTGGGAAGTGTTTATGGATTTGCAGCTGCATGAGCAACCTGGACTAGTGGAAGGTGTCCCTGCCCATGGAAAGGGGTAGAATGAGATGGGCCTTAAGGTCCTTTCCAACCCAAATTATTCCATGTTTCTATGATGTAAAATTCCAGGTGCTTCTGTTGGTTTAACTGCATTTCCTTGTGACCCAAAATTTCTCAGAGCAGCAAAAAAAAAAAGGGAGCTGGCTGCAAAGACTTGCAGAAAAACCTGGCTGAGCAGGCAAGAAAATGCTGGATTAAGCCTAATATGGATAAATTCACATGGTGCAGGTGCACGTGGATAAATGGGATGCTAATCAGCAATTCTGTATTTATAACATTGGGCTCTGTGCATGCAGGGTGGGGATCTCGAGGCTCTGGGAAGAACTCAGAAATGGTACAAAGCCCCCAGAATTAAACAGAGGGAATTATTAGGGAATGAAAGAGAGAATATCTATTTTGGTGCTTTCTGCCACTGCATAAACTCATAGCTTCCCACTGTCTCGAGACCTGGGCACAGCCTGGGCCTTCTGCTGGGAAAAGAGTAAAGTGGGAACGAAAGATGTCCAGGGGGAAGCTTCAAAAGTCATCAGAGGTATGAAACAGCTCCCAAAGGAGAAGCAGCCAAACAGATTAGGACCTTTCAGGATGGGAAACAGAAAATTGGAATAGAGAGGCACAGGAGATGGAATGAGACACAAGGAGAGGAGGGAGGAAATGAGTCATTGTGGTCTATTCTAATGCAAGAATTTGGAACTCTGAAGTGAAATTGGTAATTGGAAGGTTCAAAACAGGCCTCAGGAGGCCCTTTTCACACACCCCAGAACTCAGCTGGGGATCTTCCTGCAGGAACCTGCAGAGAAGAAATTTTAGATGGGTTCAAAAAGGAGCTGGGCAAGTTCACAGAATAATCCATTGAAGGCCTTTAAATTCAACAGAAAACTGAGCCTGTGGCTCAGGGAGAGCACAAACTGAGTGTTCCAGGCTCTTGGAACAGGAATCAAAGGAGGTACCCCTCTCACTCACTGGCAGAGGCAGACACAGCTCCCTGGATTTTCGCTCCCGTCTAACACAGCTGAGCTTACATGAGACAGCCCAGGGACACTCTCTGATGTCTGAAAGCACTTTAATAAAAATTTCTCTCCTTGTGCTCAGGTTTTATGTTTCGGCAGTGATTTGGGCGTGAGCAAAGATGGAGGTTTAGGATGGAGAAGGGCAGGGAAGGTGGGGCACGGCCCTGGCTGTGGGGCAGCATCTCCCCTGCGGCTTCCCAAAAAACTTCTCCAGCCACCCCAGGGAGCACCTCAGCCATCCTTTGACCTTCTGAGCTGTAACAAAAGCTCGTGGCTGGCGACAGGCACTGAACACCAAAGAGTGGCAGGGCTTTATGGTGCAGGGTAATGGGTTCCTGGTATCTCCCTGGAGACATCCAACTGCAGCATGACGTTTTACATCCCCATGGGGCGAGGGGGAGCAGGAGAAAGGGAAAGAAGGGAAACGATACTTAATTGAAATATATGCTTAAATCAAAGCTTGTAATTTACCCTAAGTGATGTTTTAACAAGACACAATTGCCAGACTTGAGCAATGTTTCTGTCATTACTCCGTGGTGTGTTTTTGTTTTTATTTAACAACCAAAACACAGGACTCAATTTACAGGGCTTTAGCCATGGTAGATGAATTTTTATTGGATAAATTCACACTCTAGCTTTGCTATCAGGTTGCAATACGAGGAGCTGTGTCTTTTTATTACTATTAGACCAGGCTGCCAAAAGCAGTTATACTGGTCTCCTAAAACTAGATGCAAAATCACTTGCCTCTCTGCAGCATCAATAAAAGTGGGACTTTTCTTACTGCCAGAGTTCCTTTCTCTTTTTAATTCATCTTGGGAAAGTGGGATCACAGTCTCAGCTTCCTCTTTTTTCCTTTCTTTCACCCAAACAAAGTCACTCCTACAGAGGCTCTTCAGACAGATCAAACTGGGGCTGGCTTTACCCAGAACCTGAGGAAGCACAGAAATGGGGGTTGCTGGAGCTCTCTGGCCCAAGAACCTTCTCAAAGTAGGATTAGAATCACCCCTAGACCAGCTCAGCCATGACTTTACCTAGCTGAGCCTTAAAAACTTCCATGGACAGTGATCCCATGGCCTTTCCAGGACCCGCCCCAGTGCTGCACTCTCCCCACAGTAAAATATGAGTGAAAGTGTGAAAGAGAAATGGGGAGAAAAAATGTTAGTGTCTACTAATTAATGTTTCTACTCTTCCAAATGCCTTTTCTGGAGCAAAAACCAACTGCAGAGGGTTGCTGGGCTTGAACTGGGAGCAGAAGGAATGGATGGAAAACTTTACTTTGTTGTGTCAGCCAGCAAGTGGAGGGAAGGTGCCTGAGGCAGCTGCAGAGGTCTGAATCACCAGGCAAGCTGGGGTTACTGAGTGGGACAGCAAAGCTGCCCCAGAGAATTTTCATCAGCAGAAAGTTGGTCTGGGCAGGGCAGCACAGGAGCCAAGCTCAGAAAACAAAGCTCATGTTCACTGCAAACGTTTCCACCTCCCTGCCTGCACAGGCAGCAGCCCAAGAGCAAGGAAATCATCCTGAAATCCATGTTAAAGGCCAGTTTGCAGTATTTGCTGTCTCTATAGTGAATAGCACCGAAGCTGATCCACCTCGTTCCCTTACACAAAATTTGCTGTGGCCTGAGAGTCACAGAATGGGTTGGGCTGGGAGGGACCTTAAAGTCCCACCTCCCTGTCCCATGGGCAGGGATAACTTCCACTGTCCCAGGCTGCTCCAAGCCCGGTCCAACCTGGCCTTGGACACTTCCAGGGATCCAGGGGCAGCCACAGCTGCTTTGGGCACCCTGTGCCAGGGCCTCCCCACCCTCACAGGAAACAATTCCTTCCTAATATCCAGCCCAAACCCATTCTCTGTCAGTTTGAAGCCATTTCCCCCTGTTCTGTCACTCCATGCCTTTGTAAAAACTCCCTCTCCATCTACCCTGTCAGAGTCATTATCATTAATCAAATTAGGTGTAAGAAGCTAAGTAAAAATCTGCATAGTAATTTATGCAGATTGCTGTGTAAGCTCTTAAAATGCTAGGCTGAGGAAAAACCAAACCAACAACACAAACACAAAATAAAACCTGCAGCTTTCCTTGCTCTAATAAATCCATCCTGCTCTGCCTGCACAGACCCTCCTGTTCATCTCTTTCTCTGATCAGACTCTGTGCAAAATGACAAATTAATAACTTGAATAACAGCAGTTCAACAGGAACAGCCTGATTACAAATCTTGATACAAGGAGGTATTGTTGCAGGAGTGGTTTCTGTTTAAAATGCAGTAAATCAGATGTCTGTGAAGGGAGGAAAGTGCAGTCTAAAAATTTATTTAAATGAAGGAGTAGTAAATAGGAGAGACAGTGCCCATTTCTCTTATTATATGGGTACGATCCAGCCACAGAAAAACCTCAGCAGAAGAGCTCCTTCAATTTACTGTTATCAGATGGGATTAGAGCTGAAGATCCCTGGTAGCCACAAGGGCTTTCCGGTGTTATTAACTGGGAGTGGCAATATTTTTCCTCCTTTAGAACACAAATGAAAAACCCCTTCATTTGCAATGCACATTGGGTATTTCCTGCTTTAATGCAGCATTTCTCCACTGCAGTATCAGCAGGAACTTCTGCGCTGCTCAGGAGCCAAGTCCACCGGGCTCAGACTGCTCCATGTTGTGAGAAGCCAGGGAGTGAGGAGCTCTTCCCCAGTCCAGTGCCTGACTCAGAGCCCAAAGCCACAAGATGTGCCCCTGACATTCCCAAATTCATTCCCAGCCTGGGGCAAGGGGAAGAAATCTCTCTGCTCTGTGATGGAGTTAAGGGGATGGAGAAGCCTCTCTTTGGCCAGTGATGCTTTAAGCTACAGAATAACTTGGGTTTGAAGGGACCTTAAAGATCATCTCATTCCAAGCCCTGCCACGGGCAGGAATAGCTGCTTTTATAGGATGGCAGCTTCACAGCCATGAGAAATGCTCCAAGGGGCACTGCTTGAGAAGCACAGAGGGCCCGTGTCAGGACCATGGCAGCAGAGCCCTCCCACCCTGCTCTAGCAGCAGGAGGAGCTTCCAGGATTGAAACTGCTGCCCGAGGGTCTAGCCCTGCACACTACTGCTGCTACCAGCCCCAGGACCCTTCCTGCCACTGCAGCCCCTTCCGCAAGCCCTGTGGTCACCTCTGGAACGCCTTGGCTGGATCTTGCACTTGTCAGCATGTTCATAAAATGATTCACAAAAGCCTCTGGTGATGGATCCACGGGGTTGTGAATTGTCTGAGCTTCATTTTTCTCGTGTAACTGGAACTGTCATTTTAGGATTATCAGGGAAACCCAACATTTCAGAGAATCCAACTCTTGGGGAGGCAGATGGCAATGGAAGGAGACCTGTCAGCGAGACACCAGGTCCTTCAGACCCCATCCCAGGGCACAGCCATCCAGTCTTGGAGACAAAGACTGCAAGGTTCCTGTTGGTCCTCCATCCCTGCAACATCATTCCTGCAGCTCTGTTGGGTTGAGGAACAAGCCCAGAGAGGCAAAGAAATAAATCTTGCAGACAATTGGGGATTTTAAGCTGTAGCTTTAAACATTTATCTCTCAGAACAATGCTCATCTGCTGTCCAGTCCTGGAGGTGTCCGGCCCCTTGAGTATCTCAGTTCCCTTTTTAAAGGTCAATTTCATCCACAGGCCAGTCTGGAATAGGGTGTGTTCAGAGACCTTAATTAGGGACTTGCTGCTGAAATGGTGAGAAAGAAACCTCTGGAGAACACTATCCTCATATCCCTGGGGCTCCAGCCTCGTTCCAGCTGGCCTCTCTTAACCAGGAGGTGATTGATACTGCCTGGATTTGGGGAGAGATCACAGAATCATGGAATATCCTGAGTTGGACCCACAAGGTCCCAATCCCACTCCTGGCCCTGCACAGACCCCCCAACAACCCCACCCTGGGCATCCCTGGCAGTGATGTATAAACGCTCCTGGGGCTCTGGCAGCCTCAGGGCCGTGCCCATTCCCTGGGGAGCCTGGGCAGTGCCCAGCACTCTCTGGGAAAGAACCTTTTCCCAATATTCTTTGGTTCCCCTTTGCTCCACGGACTCCCACTCCACCAGCTTTTGGAAGGAACTTCTCAGACCTCCTAAAAACCTCTCCTTAAGGTACCAGCAGCCCCACGTTGAGGCTGCAGGTTGGAAGTGTTTATAAATACTTAAACAACTTAAAAACCTGATTTAAACCACTTAAAACACTTAAGAAGCGTTGCCTACACATCTCCATCAAGGTCCTGGATCCTTGCTGGCAGAGCCAGAGCAGCCCCATCCCACCTGCCTGACCCCTCCCGTGTCTGAGCCTCAGCTCTTCACTCCACAAAACAAATTCCCATCTACCTCAGATGCACCTTTAAATTCCCATTCCGAGGCAGAACACTGGCCAAAACTCCCCATGCCAAAAGCCAAAAGCCTGGACCTGATGCCAAAAGCCGGGATGGAGGGTGGAAAATGCTGTTGCCGTGTCATGATTTCTGATGAAAAATTATTCCCTTGGAAAGCAACCCGCCGCATTTCTCTGCTCCCAGTTGTGAGGCACCCAGCACTGCCCTGCATCAGCCAGGAACATTAGCACAGCTACAGCTGATTTTCCACGGGATAAATGGATGGGAATAAACATAAATGTCCAAACAAGCAGCTAGCCCTGCCAACGAAGATTCATAAAAGCCGCTGGTGCTGGATCCACAGGGTTGTGAATTGTCTGAGCTTTATTTTTCTCATATAACTGGAGTTGTCGTTTTGGGATTATCAGGGAAAGTCAACATTTCACAGAGAATCCAACACCAAACCCCAGAACCCCACCTGGGAGCCTCCCCCAGCTCCCTTCCCCCCGGCTGTCCTTTCTCTCCCCCTGAGGGGCTCATCCAAGCCCTGATCATCACCCACTGCTCCTGGCCCTCTGCATGAGAGTGGCCAGGCACAGAACAGAGGAGGACAGGATGAGGAAGGCACCAGCCAGGGAGGTTTGCGCAGGCAGACAGGATTTTCATCTGCTGCCCAGTGCCCACGTCAGCACAGAGCCCTGGGGCCCGAGGCTTCCGCGAGATTTGCGTCAAGATTCTGACTCAACTTCTCACCTTTGCTATGCCCTTGCTCTGGAATTCAATAACGTGCTTTAGGAGCCATCAGGAGCTATAAAACTTGTGTCCCTGCCTGTTTTCCTGCTGTTTCAGAAATCCACCTGAAATCTAATACAAGGAGGGAAAACTTATTAGAGATCCACAATATCATAGATTGCACAAGGGCAGGAATTCTCTCACCCTCGCCCTGCTGAGCATGAGCTCTTTCATTCAGCCCAGCCTCAGCGCGAGGAGCTTGGAACAAACTCAGAAGAGCTAAATCACACCAGGTACCACAGAGAGCAAGGACAGGGAGAGATTGCGCTGATGTTTTGTTTGCTTTGTGCTGCTGCCCTGCTGATTTGTGTTCCCAGGACTCAGCCTGAGCAGGCGTTAATCCTCGATAATCTTTGTGGGACCCTTCCTGCTCAGGATATTCTGGGATTCTCTGTCCCCACAGCAAGTTCCGGGGAGTCATCAGCTCCTGGGAGGTTCTGGTTGGACATGTGGCCCCTCTGACTTTCTCCATGCCATATGCTGTCCTCCAGCTTCCTCTTTTCCCATTTCTTTGGATAGCAGTGGAAATCACACTGTAGAGATCAAATCCTCAAAGGCTGAGAGGAGGAAAAGCAGCACCAAACCCAGGACACCCCAAGCCCCTGCAGGGACCACCATTTCTGGAGAAAGATGTGCCCATGTGGTGCTCAAATCGCGGCAGAAATGACAATATTGCTTCATACCTGTGAATATGTGGATATTTTCTCCCTGAGCGATCACCCAACTCCTTTATTTAGGCTCCAGGCCCGAGTTTTGTGTTCATATTCCCTGAAAAAGCAGGGAAATGCCAGCTTTTGAAGGGACATTAGAGGACTTCAAAGCAGATGATCCATTTTTGAGAGCCAGACATGGACATCGTAGAGCAAGACCAGAAACAGCCAAGCAAATCCCAAAGCAGGAAGGAGCATTAACAATGACCCAATATTTTTAAACAACAAACAAACATGCAACACAAACTGCTGGCAAAAAACAAAACAAAACAAAACAAAACAAAACAAAACAAAAAACCAACCAAACAAAAAAAACCCAAAAAACAAACAAACACAAAAAAAAAAAAAAAACACATGAGCAGGAGAAGTAGCCAAATTCATTAAATAAATTATCCATAACATTTTATTCTTCCTTCAGCTCATTCTTCTCAGAAGGAAGAATAAAATGTTATGGATAATTTCTAGACCAACATCTATGCAGCCACAGATAAGGCTGAATAGTGAATATTTGTCAAAAATAAGTGAAAGAATGTAAGCCTCCTGCCAGTATTCAATCAGTGGAAGTAATCTACAATTACATTGATAAACTTAATGCAACAGGCTAACAGCAAACACTCGCAATTAGCTACATGTAAATGAGCCAAGGATCAATAACCACTCATTGAACTCAATGGGCAAAATATTCCAAGTATTATTGCTGCACTTAATCTGGGACTTTGTACAAGAATGGCAGATTTAGGTATTTCCTGATTGATTTACTACCCTCCAGAGATCTGCAGCATTGAGACAGAGGTGGTGTTTTTATATTTAACAACCCTCCACAGATTCTTCTCTCCATGAATTTGTTCAATTTTTGAACCAAGGTAAATTTCCTGCATCCGCTGCTTCTGCAGGAAGAGTTTCCCAGCTGAAGGTGCCCACAGAGCCAGATGAGCCTTCTCTGGATCTTGGGTCTGTCCCCCAGGAAGAGATCCTGAGAGAGACAATAAAATTGCTTCCCTTCTCACCACCTACACATCAATCAGGATCTTACCACCCTTTGTAGGTTTTTGAGGTGTGAATTTTCTCAAAAAAAAAAAAAAAAAAGTAAAAATCATCCCTAACAGACCATATTCAACCATGTGTCTCCTCATTCCAGCCTTTGGAACAGCTTCCACCCAGTTCTCTGCTGCAGATGGCAGACACGTGCCTCCCTGTGTTGCAGTGGGGCTCTCTGCA
>VYZQ01030222.1:2715-15672 GCA_013400655.1 Mystacornis crossleyi
CCGGCCCGCCCGCAGTTACCCACCGCACAGACGCGGCCGAGCTCGCGCCACAGCGCCCCCTGCAGCCGCGGGGGAATCATCGTACCCGCCCTGCCCGGCCGGAGCCAACAGCGCCCCTGCCGGCTGTGACCAGAACTGCACCAACGGGGAAGGTGCTCGACAGCCGAGAAAAGGCTGTTGATGGGTTTCTGCTTTGGTTTGGTTTTGCTGCTGTCGTTGTTGGTTGTTTGCCTTGTCTCACATATGTATATATATATTCTTGTAAAGCACTGTTATTCCTTTTCCCATATCTTTGCCTGAAAGCCCCTTAATTTCAAAGTTATAATAATTTGGAGGGAAGAGGGGCATATTTTCCATTCTGAGGGAGGTTCCTGCCTTCCTTGGCAGACACCTGTCCTTTAAATCAGCACAAGGTCTGCTGTTTCTGACCCAAATCTTGATGCAAAACACCTGATAAAGTATATTTCTAGCCCAAAACTACACACTGCCAAATAGCTTAATCCATATTCTCCTTGGCCAGTAAACAGCAGCTACACAGCTGCTTTTGGTAGCTGGGCTGCACAAAGATCCACAGCAGAACATGCTGTGGGCAGGAGTTTAACCTGAGCCACAAGCTGCCGCCGTGGGCCTGCCCACTTGCACATCACATCCCTGCAGCTGCCACTACTCACCCGCCCCAGCAGCTGAAAAGCCAAAATGCAACCAGGCTCCTTTCTCTCCTTCCCCTGGTGAAGAGCCTGCTGGGTCACGTTCTGGTTACACGTGCCCACACACAGCAAGGTGCTGCCAGGAGAGCTCAAGACACCATAACCCCAGTTTCCCTACATGTTGCTGATGCAGTTGAGAGGTCTTAGAGCATGAGAGAAAAACAGATTTCAGGGAAAAATAATTCTTCATCTGTGTAGTGGGTTTTGACCCAGCTGATCCTAACATTAAGTGAACAATTTGGTTTGATCCTTGACTTTCTCTCACGGCCTCATCAGGAATTTCAAAAGAAAGACCCTGATGTGCATGCTCGAACTAAGGGCCATCTCTGAAAGCTAGAGAATACTTGGGGGGTATTTCTCCCAGGGCTTTGCAAACAAAGTCTGTCTTTGGGGAAGTCCTTACCAAGCAGAGGTAAGTTTTGGGCTTGAACTGCCTGGCTTTAATGACAGGTCACCTGCTGTGCTGAGCCAGCCCAGCACCATCTCAGGGTGCGGGAAGAACAGAAGGAAGAGGCTTGGAGGACAGCTATTATCCTAGGCTGCTTTTTACACACACATGCACCAACCACCCTAATCTTAAATACAACTTAGCATCACTGAAAAAGGACCCTTCCTCTTCCTGCATTAGGGAGTTCATAGCTCAGCCAAGGTATAGAACTGTCTTGTATAACACAAATGTGATCTCCAAGTGGAGCATGTCAACTGCTCTCTGCCAGGGCTTGCACAGCCTCCCATGTCCATCCCAGCCAGACCCTTTCACCACTCTCACTACACATTTTAGCCTGGATGACAGTTTTTCCATCTAAGGTGATTAGATTGATGGTTTTCACATGCTGTTCTACTGTAACAGGAATGAGAAGTAATTTCTAATGCAGGCAAACACTGAGTTCAGCTCTTCAGCTGAACATGAATGTTTTGGGTGATTTCCCAACCCAGCCAGAGGGCTGCACAACTGCTCAGTGACACAGTACATATCCACCTAAGCAGCATTCAGGCCAGGATGTGGATTACTGGCATGGACTGGAGGTGGTTGTTCTTTCTATGACTACAAAAGCTACACAAGGTAAGAAACCATCTTTCTGTAAGTGCTCATATGGTGTCTGCCTTTGCCAGTATCTGTCATACACGGCAGCACCTTGCAGATCACATCTCCAGCTAATTCCACCAGATGTGGCCAGAAAAGGTCCAAAGCACTTTGAAGTGACTGGTAGCCACTGGTTCAGAGTCAGCCTCTGCAGTGTCTGTCAGTATGTGTGCTAAGTACTTAAACCCTGTGAAATAAAGAAGAGCATACATGATGCCAGGAGAAGAACCGTTTCAGTCTCAACAAGACTTAAGTACTTCTCTTACCAGTAATATACTGGCAGGAACTCTGTGTGCCTAGATGCAGAAAGGCTGATTTGCTCCAGCATTTGCAACTTCTTTGTTTTAGGTCTAAGAACTACCCCATAGGCTTAAATTTAGGCTCATATTCTGGTCATCTTCTACAATGACAGGAGACAGAATAGGGAGTATAATGCGACAGACTACACCAATATGTTTGTGAGGTTCCTCAATCTCACAAGCCACATATGCTCTTTTCTCTCAAATTATTTTATTTATTACCTATTACTTTTCATATCAGATAAGCAGTAAGGAAATCCTGCACATAGCGCAAAAAGCAGCTTGGCATTCAAGCAATTCTACGTCCACAGTCATCACCTCCTACTTTAGATGGGAGCAAGGTCAAAGACAACTGAGAAGACAATAGAATTTTTCCCAGAGAAAACAAGCAAGTAAAATTATCTTTAGAAGTTCAGTATAACAACGCACAGTTAACAATGATATTTCCCAGCCAACTATGCTATTTCAGAAGTGGGATGTACAGTTTCTGGCCAGAGTCCTGATGTGACCTTTATCTGTCAACATACCATGTTGACAAAGTCTAAGTAAGTTCCTCTTCCTTCCCCTGAAACCCAGAGTGTTCCAGCCAGAGGCTGTGGCTTTGTCTCACCGTCATTTCTTCACATCTGCAAGACTGTCATAAGTTGAATACTTTGTTACAAAGCAAAATTCCTTATTTCCCAAGTTTATATTATGCCGAGACATTTTACTAAGAAAACTGGAGGTCAATAGTGAGATATTCTGAACAGCCAGCCAGCAACCACAAACTTCATGGCAAGCAAAGGAATGCCCTGGGAGATTACAGAGCAGCTACTGAGCTCTGCTGTCCTGGGTCTTCAAAGCTTTTAGGAAAAAAAATATTGCAGTTTCTATAGCTACCTGTTGTAAGTATTCACACAAAGCTTAGTTACAAGTCTAGATTCCCATTTCAATATTATTAACAACTTAAGCTCAGCAAGTCTCTGCCTGGACAATGCAAGGCCTCTCTTCAATCAGCTCTGCATGTTTAACAGAAAAATTAAAGCTTTAGTGAGTACAGGTGCATCCTGCATCTAAATGAAGCAATAACCCTCAAATTCATGAATTTTTCACATATAAAATACAAGAGCACATGAAGATGCAGTGCTGAGCCACACTGCTTTAATACTGATAGAATAAATTGATGACATTTATTATATCTAACATGTAAAACTCTCCTGTTCCACGAATCTCTCCTAAGAGGACAGCAGGGGAATTGCTTCTAACCCTGCCCAATACCTGTTTTAAGCCTTACCTTACTCAGTCTTTGCACAACATAAGGCAGTGCAGAAGCACAAAGCAACCCAGCCTTGGTCATATGACAACCCTGACTGCAAGTGGATGTTTCAGTGCAACTGAAGTTTCTTTCACTTTTTCAAACCAGTTCCATGCACTGGTACATTAACTATCACCCAAGCAAGTCTTTAAGCACTAGCTTATGGTTGTACAACCATTACCAGGTTCTGGCTTTCAGATCACCTGCAGTCATCCACAGACCCATGAGGTTAGGCCCAAACAACACAGCCAGGGGGAGATCCAAAGTTGATTCGGTACTAACACCAAGTTCCTATATTTCTGAAACCTTTACCTCCATAACTTTTGTCTGTTTTTTCTTCAGCAATTAACTCTCATTTCTTTGTAAATAATTCAGAAACAGGACTTCTTTCAATTCTCCATGTGTTGGTTTGGGACCAATATTGACATGTTAACACAGCAAAAGGGCAAAGGAGGATCACAGGGCAGCCTGTCTGAAGGGCATGACAAAACCCTCCAGTCTACAAAAGTAGATTAAGATTTGCTTGCAAAACATCCTACTGATTTCCATAGGTGCTGAGTTCAGGTACTCCTGTGGGAAAAACACTGTTTCATCAGCAGATACCTGCTTTTAGAATCAGGGATTGTTAAGACTATCAACATTCTTGAAAGGCTTCAGATTTTTGTAACTACTTGTGCCAAAAACAGATAGCACCCCACAAAAGGAGAGTTAACACCACAGGACAAGGCTTCTCCTAAGTGTAAAACACTGAGATCACAGTTGCCACTGGCACAAAACGTGCAGCCTCTCTGCTCCCAGGACACATTATCGTTTCAATACACAAATTACACCCTTCCAGTTTCAGGAGAAGGTGCAACAGTTCTGTCTTGTGTACTGGAATTTCGACAAAACACTGTCCAAAACCATGATGTATTTCCCACAGAAAAAGGGCAACAAGGCAACAGGTCCTCAGAGGGAAAAGGCCCACTGTTCCCTAAAACCAAACACTGATGCACCAATCAAGGACTCCAAATAGATAATCACTTTATGGAAAGAACATTTATTTTTGCTTTAAAACTTGTGATCCATAGAAATACATTAAAATCAACATGTACACAAAACTTTAAAAAAACCAACTTTGGTTCAAAGAAATATTTAACATCTAAAATCTTCTGAGGTACAAAAGGCACAAGACCAAGCACCAAAACAAACAGAATTGCTCACAGCACTGCTTGCACCACTTTAGAGGAAGACTTTAGGGAGGAAGGCAGGGGACATGTGGAAATAACCGCAACCAAAACACATGGATGTGTACAATGCCATTTACTTTCTTTCACAGGTGTTACATATTTTATTGTTCTTTTGTTGTAAAGTGCCAGGACTCTTGGAGAAAAAGACGGATCATTTCTTAGAAATGAACTGGAACAAGCAACAGTAGAAAAGGAGACAGAAACAAAGGTCTGCAGCAGGCTGGAGTTCAGTCAACCTCTGTTTTCCCACAAGGTCTTAAGAATTCATTTCCCCTTTCATGAAACCATTTGTTTGAAACTGTGGAAACAGGGAACTGGAATTACTTATCATCATGTACCCAGTGTGGGTATCATCACAACCTAGATGGATACTTTAAGTAAAATTTCTCAGTTTGGGGATCCATGCTTATACTTCTCTACTCACCCAATGGAAAATACATAGAAAGATGTAAAAGGCTGGGGAAGAAAGGATCTTCCCCAATGCACAATTCTGGAGCCAGCACTAACAGAGCAGCGTATTCTGGGGCTGTTATCAATGACAGTCAACATGCTCTGGCACTCCAGGGGAATACCTTGGAGGCTGGGGGAATATAGGGATGAGAATAGATAACATGAAGCTTGAGAAGTTTTCAGCAGGAAGCAGAAATTCCTAGTGTCCAGAGACTCCCATTTACATTGCAAGGAGCTCTCATCCTTTTGCAGCTACAACTATGCACAGATCTTTGTAGGAATAGACCTGATTCTAGGCAAGTGATAATTCAAGTCATTCTGATACTGATACATTACACAAACCCATTGACAGTCTTATACTTTGTGCTGCCACTCACACAAAAACTCACTAGAAAAGCCAGAGCTGAACAGTGCAGCTGCTTAACACTTCATGAGATCAGTGGCAGGAAATTTCATTATGACCAAATGACTCCAGTAGTTGAAAGGGCAACACCCAGGTTATTAAGTGCTTTTGTAAGAGGTCAGTATATCCCCAGCTTTACATACACAAGCCTTCCTTCAGGTTTTGTTCCTAAAAAAGTATTACTTACCCCATTTACACCCTACTAGTACTGGGCAAGCTGCATGTCTTGTTCTATAATCCCCCTCACCACTTCTGAAGAGATTGTACCAAAACACTGCTGTTCCCTGAAAAGTGAGATCAGATCTGGATTAGTCAGAACCTAGTCAATATAACGAGGTTACAGTAGGGGGAGGGGGATGCCTATGGATTCATCTGCAGGCAGCTGGAAGCACTTTAACAGGTCACCATAGACAGCACATGAAAGCCCTTAGTCCTGTTCTAACTCAGCCATGTTCAGAGTACAGAGGAATTCTAGTGAACACAAGTTTACTTTATTTAAAACAGCTGTACAGAGGAACTGTTTACTTCATATATTACCAACAAAGGGAGATGCCCTGAAGTCTGCAAGATCACTACAGCTGCAATGAAGTGCACTTGTCACATCAGCTGACTTTTGGACTGTGGAGAGGGAGAGACAGTAACTGGAGAGAGAAGGAATAAACCCAAACACACAGACTTTACCTTCTTGGGCCATATTGCTGCCCCAAAATCTGGGAAAACTGTAGCTCCTCCAGCTTCTACATCGCTCATCTGAGAAAACAAAGTCCACAAACTGTCCATCTACAAGGCTTTTTATACAGTCCCACAAGCTAAAGTGCCCCAAGGCCTGAAATTTTCACTTGCACCTCTACAAGCAGCACTGATGAGGCGGGTGTACTTCAACCAGCACAAACTGCAGAAGAAGCAGTACCTGCTGTTGAAGGATTTTATTTCAGCTAAAGGCTTTTGTCCAGATTATGTATGTCTAGGTATATATTGCCTCAATTATGTATCATCTACTTCAAATAGCCACTAGAAGTTGTGTACCTACAATGTTAATAAGCTAATACTCTAGAACAAGAGAGAGGACTTCAGAGGAAGCTGGTTTCAAGAATTTCATTCCACTTTATGATCCAATTAGGAAAACAAGTGTCTTTTAAACCACGTTTCCTCAAACTGAAACCATGCCTTTGGAACTCATTATCATAATTTAGTTTATCTTGGTCAACCACTTCAAAAACTACACAAACTATTAGAAAGCCTCTCTTTTGGCACTGTTTCTATGCTGTTCATCAGCAGTCTTATGCAATTTCAAGTGCTTTAGGCAGCTCAAGCTTCAACAGCTACAGCTATGTGACTCTAAAGAAAACCATGTATCTTTATGCTTTGTCCTTCTACACTGGAATGAATTTATCCCTATTGAATTCATCAGTAACAACGGATTTATTGTAAATTCTAGACTTGACTCAAAACCCAAAGTTCCTGGAAACACTCCCATTAAAAACAGAACATCTTTCCACTGAATTCAGTAAGCTTTGGGTCAGATTCTAGTTAAAAGAAACAAAAAATTAGCTAGATCCAGCTCCCACCAAATGTAAGAACTACTGTTAATACACTCCCCAAGTCCCCACAATCCCTATTGTAACTTGGATCTGTTTAAAGCAGATTTTATTACCACTCTGCTGTCCTCCTGCTTGGTACCTAAAATAAAAGGGCATAAGATACCATAGGTGCACAGGTTTTTGCCCCTTCCAACTAGAAAACACCTGCATGCAGCCTTGCAAGTTAATACCTATGTCTTAGCCACACAACCACTCTTTTTAGTAAGGGTGTTGGTACATGTATGATGTGTTATATGTTCTACATGGGACAAAGAAGGGCAAATTGCCTTTGACCATTTACAACTGGTAGAGAAGATGGGTACTGTTCCTTCTAAATCAAGGCTCGTCCAAAATTCTGAGAAGCAACAACAAAGATTGACTCGGTTTAAAATTAAAATATCTTTGCATCAGAATATTTCACATCTACCCCTCCTACTCCAATTCTTGTTTTGAAGATTATTTCCCTCCCCACCATATCAAGTTGAAAGTGTGTCTGGTTCTGTTTTGAGCTGCATTTCATTCTGAAAATAAGATGTCAGCCATCAAATTTAAAATACTGTGACAAAATATTTAAATTCTATCATCAAATCTTAAACACAGAAGATGAGGTGATCCTAAAGATATAGTGAGTATAGGTTGATAGATAAAATAGTGTCAGAAGACTATTGTGAAAACAAGGCCATTATTCCCAGTGGCAGCAATGTTTAGGATTCCAGTGTACATGGTCTGTGCGCTGTATAATGCATGCAACTAATGAATCTTTCAAATCTGCAGTTGTAACCCAGTCGCACCAAGTTTATCAGCTCTGCCTTCCTCCATTTGTTGAAGTAGCAGCTATGCTGAGCAACTGAGCAACTCTGGCTTTGCCACATTGCTGAGGAAGAGGCTGACAGACCACAACATCAAGTGCTGTCACAGTGGTGGAAAAATATTACTGTCTCACATTAAGTGGCTGATAGTCAAGTTCTCCAACAGCATACTGCATGAGTACCCCAAGTATTTCCCTTTGAGAAATAAGCCAAATTCTCCTCTTCCCCATGGAATCCAATTAAGTAAAAGATTCCATAGCAGAGTGGCCAAAAGAAGATGGGTACTATATTCAAATTTTCTGCTCTGAGGTTAAATACCACCAGAATTCTATCAATTCAGATGGGACAGCACCTGATGCTGCAAGAATAATGAAATCCCTACTGCCAGATGCCAGGAAAACTCTACAAATAACCAACTGCACAAGCTGTAAATAAGATGCTGCTAAAGGATCATCATACTTACATAGTTTAAAAAAGTGGCCACACGGTTTCCAGTCCCTAACCGCTTGAAAGCATCTGGCTCATCTTTCTATAAAATTAAATGAGAATAACTGCAAATTTCGAGCTCCCAGACAGTAGATAGACAGAGATACTTACATAGTTAAGAAACGTTGCTAGCCTATTTCCTTCCGATTTGAGTGTGCTGTCAAAGGGTCGCTGCAACAGACAACAACTTTAACCCGGGTTCCAAACAGGCTCTCACTAGAGCTACATATGTGCAGCTCTGCAGAGATCCTCAAGCCCAATTTAAAAGAGTTGGAATAGAAAGGGGACAACTGATACAGGGAAACATTAAAGCCATCACAAGTTGCAGCCAGGGTGCACAGCTGTGTGCACAGAGCACTTGGATGTGATGAGGAGAAGTTGCACTGAACAATTCTGAAGGGAGAATAGAAGCAATGCTTTCAGGGCCTGTGGCAGATGTTATCCAAGTAAAGTCAACAACAGATCATTATTGTTCTGGGCACTGATCCAAAGTCAACAACTAAGGTGAATACAAAAAACTAATCTTCAGTGGGCTTTAGATAACACAGATTCTTGTAAATACAAGAACTCAAAGAAATACTGTTATGAGAAGAGCAAATGCATGTTTTAACAGCAGACAAAACTGTAGAGTAGTTTCAGGTGGTTGCCTGTCTAGGACTAAAGACCACATCAAAAAGATAAAATTGTCTTTACTCTATAATAAACACTGAGTTTCATTTGTTGAAGCTGAGGTCACTCTGGTGCCAGTGTAGAAGCAGCAAGAACATCTGGAATACCAGTGTCCTTCTTGCCTTCAAAAAAATGAAATTAGAAATTTATTTACATTGCTAATAGTCAGGAAGTCATTCCAGTCAGGAGACATCAAGGTGCATTTTTACACACAATAGCAATAATGTTCAACATTTAAAGAAAACAATAAATCAGTATTGAAAAAGACAAACAGCAAGGAAAACCACAGCCACCATGGCTAAGATGATGTAGTTCAGTCTGGCTGGAGCATATTTTAATAAACAAGTGGTCTCTCCTGAAATGGGTTCATAAAAACCCCAAGACTTGCATATGCCTAAAAAAGCCAACATAAGACCACTGAGATACAGGGAATTCCCTGGTTACTGCCACTGCTGTGAAACCCAGGTCCACCCATGAGTTTTTGAACTTCAACGGCAAAAATCCAACTTGAACAACCAATAAAATCTCCAAGTTGTAATAGGCAGCTACTG
The DNA here is from genome assembly GCA_013400655.1 of Mystacornis crossleyi. Classification (NCBI taxonomy): domain Eukaryota; kingdom Metazoa; phylum Chordata; class Aves; order Passeriformes; family Timaliidae; genus Mystacornis; species Mystacornis crossleyi. The sequence continues at coordinate 12,277 of VYZQ01030222.1, forward strand.
AAGTGCCTCTATTTGAGAACTGCAAGAGAACAAAAAGCTTCAAGGCTGATCAGAAGCTGGGGAGACACAGCAGCACCTCTATTTCAACACAAAGTCTGTGCTGCACAGATCTGCAGGACCAGACCAAAACTGTAGCAACCGTTGCAACTGCCTTGCCTCAGCTGACAACTGCAGCCAAGGTTATGTTCCAAGAGGAGCTCTGCTGCAGCTCCTAATCCAAAAGTAAAGTCCACACAGGCCAATTTGATGCCTGAGGTCCTTGAGTTCAAAGGCTTTGAAGAGAATTTAAGAGCATTTGCTCCACTCAGGAAACTAAGCAGACTTAAAGTTAAGAGGAAAATTCTCACAACAGGCCAAAGCTAACAAATACAAGCTTCCATAGTGTTGAAACTTGGAATTCTTTTATTTTTTAACCAGTGCTAAGTTGGGTGGCTTCAATTCTGCATTCAGTTATTGGATTGTACACTCTGGCTGCAGCAATCCCTTCTACCAGGTAAAACCACTGGGACAATCTGAATTATGCCAGATTCCACTAAAACACCACAGAAATCAAGGCATCAGATGGATTTTATACTTGAACTTACCAGTCACCATAGCTCTTCAGTATGACCAGCATGTCCATAAACTTGTTTAGGGTCACTATTAAGAAGCTGCTCTTTTCTCCCTACTCACAGCAAACCAGAACTGTTCTTTGCCACACAGAGCCCTCTAGTGCTTTATGAAGACCCAGCACCACCACCCACACCTGCTGCCGGAGTACGCCCTCAACACCCTCAACTCAGGGAATCCTTTTCAGACCCCAGTGCTGCAGCCACTCTCAGGGGTCTGTCAGAAAGGCTGTACAACCCGTGAGGGTTTCCATAATGTTTACTTTTCAGGAGGGAGGTGGAAAGATATCTTCTCCTCAGTCAGCTGCTGCAAAATGCTTTAAAGCAAAGCAGGGTTTGACAATGTCACTGAAATCAGAAGCCTAATGGAACAAAGCCCTCATAACACAGGGCTTGCAGACCTCAGTTTACAAATAAAACAATGGAAAGAGCACATTCAAGTGCTGAATGACTCTTTTAGTGTCTCTGTACTGTGCAAGGAATCAAGGTCCCAAAGGTAAGCAGGGAAATTTGTTCATTATTCTCTTGAACTTTCAGCATCAGAGAAGGCAGTGCAAAGGCTTTTCAGAATTCATAATCCATCCATGCAACAGGCCTACATATTAAATGCTCTAACAGAAAAGAGTTTCAAAAGTTCTCTCAAACCAAACTGTTCCCTCCTCCCCACCCCACTAAGAAATAATTGCAAGTGTGATCTTACCCTAGAAAAATCAAAGTGTGGCTCGTACTGCCCTCCCATTCCATAGTTGGCAACCTACATCATGGAAGAAGGAAGCACATAAATATCTATTGAACTGCAAGTGACTGCTGCAGAATAGCACTTGCTCTCAGAAATCCAAAGCATGCTCTGAGAAACAGCACTTTGTGGTAAGATTATTATCTATAGTACACTTTATTTTTAGATTGCCAGAACTGAGGTACTCAGATGAGAAACAACTTGAGTGGTCTTTCCCTTTCGTAGTTCAAGGGTTTGTACTTATCACTACAGCAGCCTGTTTAACATTCAGCAGCAGTAGTTTCACCACACTGTTGCTTCCTTCCTCTGAAGAGAAGGCAGATGAATGTGTGCAACTCCCTGTGGGTCCAGCCTAGAGGACAAAACTGGACTCTGTGCCACTCATGAATGATTTGTTACATACAAATGCCTCTCAAGAATCACAGAAAATTAACTTAAAAGCACCTCTTCACTTACCTCATGATCACATAACATGTTTCAGTTACTCTGAGGCTGTACTTAATGTGTTTCTTAATGTAGATGACTACACAATTACTGGTTTCTATGGATAGCCTGTAATCAACCGTATTTCAATCAGGGTCTGAAACAGGAATTGAAGGAGCATGGAGGAAGAGAAACAGTGAATGGGCTAAGGTACAGCTATTCTGGCAGTGCTGTACTACTGGCACTCTTCTCCCCAGCAGCCATCCAGAGATCAGAATTCATATGAGATTATAGCAGGACTACAAAANGACTACAAAAAAATATGTGTGTCTTAGAAAGGTGGAACTAGGACAGAAATTCAGCTTTTGCAGACTTGAAAAATAAGCAGCAGGCATTTCCCTCAGAACAAACAGGTAAATCTCAGATTCCTGCACAAAGTTTATCTTCTATTTCCTTGATACCTCCACTCTTCTCTGCCTGGGACACACAGGGAAAACATCCGTCTGCACCAGACCAACCTAACCAGCAGCTGATTCCACCAGGATGAAGCCAGTGCACCAACCTGCAAGAGCTCAGCTGTTTTCACCGTTAACCCTGTGATCTGCTGCATTCGCTGATTCACCTTGGCCACAACAGGATCATCATCTTCTTCCAACCATGAGCTAAGTAAGGGAAGGATAGAAGCAGATTATTTTACAATACCAACCACCACACCACATTTCCCAAGGCAGAAGGATTCTTCTGCCCTTTGTCAGATGGCTAAAAGAGCCATTTTCCATGCATTTGTTGGGGAAGCTTTGGTTACATGCAAAGCAGTTCAAGTTTTCAGACATAGTAGGTAGCAGACAACAGCTGTCAAGCACAAAAACCTTAAAGCTAAACTCATCTCTCTGCTTACCTCTTGGATACCCTGTAGCTAGCCACTGTAAGGACACCGGTTTTGGGATCACGTACTGTGGCTCGTGCCAGCTGTGCCAAAAAAAAATCCCAAGGGGGAAGAAACATATCAGCTACAGGATAGAAAATTTCTCACATCTTACCAAAATCAACACCTGATTTGTCCAACTTCAATATCTCACTGGATTAAAGAGCTTCAACCTAGAATGATCTGATTTCATGCTAAAACAACACATGCAGAAACACAAGTGCAATCCATCATCTGCATTTGATCCTGGAAAAAGAGTGATTGACTGCACAAGCCATGGTATTGATTAAATCTGTAAGTTACTTGCTGAACAAGGTTTGANNNNAACAAGTTTTGAAGGTACTTTTTTTAAACAGCTGGAGTCAATATTAGCAAGAGGGAACAATAACAAAAGTTAACAACATATGAAGTCCAAGTTCCTGGCAAAGAGAAAATCATTGGACAGTTCATGAATTTAATCAGCCTGCTCCTCATGTGAACTAAAAACCCAACCTCATTCTCAGATGTAAAATAACAAGGGAAAATTTTTACAGAACAAATTACAAATTATGGGGCAAGCAAATCCTGAATGGCAGAAAACTCCTGAGGACAACTCTCAACATTCCCATGCTCAAATTTTCCAGCTGAAAGATGCCTGGAACATCTAGTTCTGAGACAGTTTGAGACGTTATTACATGATGAAGGTAACTCTGCAAAAGCACAGC
>VYZQ01030222.1:24593-43010 GCA_013400655.1 Mystacornis crossleyi
CTCATCTTCTTCAGTTGGAAAAAACTGACGCTGGATTGTAAGATTTGCAATAAAGCCTTTGCAGTAAAAGGGAAAGATGTTACTTCCAGAGCTTGAACAAATACCAGTACAAGATTAACACAGAAGAGGAAACATCTAATCTGGCCTGAGAACTGAATTTCAAATAATCCAGATTTAAAGCCTCTTATTAGGCTCAAAAGTTATAATAAACACATTGTTTCCTGTCCCTTTTTAAAAAAATATGGCTCATGAGCAAAAAAGTAAAGGATAAATAACTGAACTCCTCAATTTTCTTGTGCCACACAATTACTGATGTACAATGTGAATCTAATGATCTTCATTTTCCTGTAATGTCTCTTTTTGACATGAAAACTTAATAGGTTTCATCAGATCTCCTGCAATATCCACGGAGACAACTGATTTTAGGTTGTAGTACTGGTCACTGATCTCCAACTCTCTATTCCAACCTCTAAAGCCATAAGAGCTTTTCAAGTTTCAGTTCCAGAGACAGAGACCCTGATCTAGGATCCCCTTACTAAGGTAGGGCCTTACACAGTGAGAGACTTAAACCTGACAAGTAAAACCAGGTGATACTCAAATACAATTAAATGCACTGGGTAAACATATCAGGGTTACACCGGAGGTTGGCTGGGCAGAAGAGGAAGCCATCAGCTGAAGGGAAACAGCCCAACCATTTCCAGTCATACAGCAAGCTGAACTGGAAAAGAAAGCCTTTAGAAAAAGAATTAGTGACAGACATATTCAATAGACTTGAGTACTTTATTTCCATTTAGAATGACTACGCCAAAAGACAATAAAAGCCTTGTCTGGAAAAAACTTCCAAGTACCTAAACTTTAGCATATGCAGAGTAGAAAGGGAAAACATGTGATGTTCTGCCTGAAAAACATAACCACCTCTCCCTCATTTTCTAAGAGTCCAGTAAAAATAAACCTCCACTTTAAAAAAAAAGGTATGCACACAAATTCAGGCAAACACTTGACAATATGATGCAAACCCAAGGAATAGTACTGGAAGCATTTGATTTAGAAGGATAGGTTCAATGATAGCAACCATATATTATCATCATTTCAATAGACTGACAACAGCATCTGCCAACTCTAACGCTGGGGATGATACAAATTTATCCACCAGTTCAATATGGGACTCCATTCTTAATCTCATTCTCTGATGAACATGGTCAAAAAACAAAGATCAGCAAGAGAAGGAACAGACTGGGAAAGCAGATGAAGCAGTTTATATACAAGAGAACGTAACACTCAAGAGTTGCCACCACAGCTTTAAGCATATCCCATTCTCCCTTTTTCCTCCAAATAAAACAGTTTCTGAGTCTTGACTGAGACGTGTTTCAGTTGCAAGTTTTACTCACTTGGGTAATCAGTACACACAAAGCAAATCCTTAGTTGTTTTTTAAACAAACTTGGCAATAATATTGAAGCCAAGCTTGTGGTTTTCCAGAACACAAGGCTGCCTCCTGACAGCAGTCCCCTGTAACTCCTTACCATTTGTTATATCCTGAAGAACCAGGTTTTCCAATTCTAGCCAGTCAGTATTCAAACGCTTCACAAGCTTATATGCATTTACAGGGTGTGCCAGATACCCTTCTGGATCAGAGGCTGATTTGCTGGTCAGTATATCCATTTTTTCAGCCCAGCTGGAATGAGAAATGTGCACTTCAGCCTGAGAACAATTTATGAATGCACATCTTCCTTCTTAAATCATTCAAATCACACATATAGATCAAATTATTGCCACTTTTACTGTCAAAACTGGCTTTCAACCTCTCAAGATCACAAGGATAAAGTGGAAGTTTTTTAATTACAGTAGTCTCTTTCAAAGGGAAAATATTTCCCTGCTTAGTATTTTAAACCTACCTACAGCAGACATGCATCTCAGTTGTAATGAGCCTTAAAAATACCAGTTTATACACAGATTGAACTCTCTTTACTAATACTTGAAGAGGAGACTGCTTTGCCTCTAAAGAGCAGCTTTTCAAGAAAAGAACATTTTATGTATATGTGACCAGAAATCCTATCATTTCACTACTCCATAGCTCCATTCTCATCCTACACTCCCAAAAGAAGGTCGGATTGACACATACAGCCTCAAGTTCAAAAGTTCTTTGGAAAGCACTCCTTCTAAAGGCACTTGGCTCTTCTGAACCTGGACCTCATTTAAACTATCCTCCTGTCACACCCTATTAAATACTGCTTTTGGCTAGGCAAGCGTAACAGTCTCCCTAAGAGACACAAAGTATCAGTTGTTAGCAAGAGCTTTTCAAGTGATCCAAGCAATCAGGATGACATCGGAGATGTGCTGCAGCCAGGTTGTGCTGCGGCCAGGTTGGCACCTGAAAAGAACAAGGCGGGAGAACTGTCCCTGAGGGCAAAGCCAACACAGGAAGTAATCCAGAGATTTGGTAAATGCCACTGGCACAGTTGGCTCTTGTAAGCAGGGCTGATGACATGAAACAACAGGCAGCACAGAGCATTGGCACAGAGGCACTCAGCGCTCATGACAAGACTCCTCATATTACTCTGATGTGTCCTCTCTACAGGAGTCCTGTGGTGGTACAAGGATAGGGCAAAGTGGGGAGAGCCCACCAGAGCACCATTTCCAAAGAAGCAAATTCTAAGTGATAACTGAAGCAGGGACCCTCGAAGGTTAATGGGAATAAATTAACCAAGCTAGTACCTATCCTCTCCCTGTGACTATCTTCTGAGAAAATACTAACAAGATCTAGCAGCAGAGAGTGGTGACAAAGGTGGGGTGTGACTGAACACAAGTGAGACATTTTGTCACCCTTCATAACACCAATCTCCTCCCCTACCTTTTAATCTGAGAGAGCTTGTTCTCTTCTGCTCGAATATATTCCTTTAAAGACTGTACCAAGTCCTTCTCTGCATAAATCAGGTCTGTCATTTGACCTAAAAAAAAAGCAAATATTCATCAGACCTAAAAACGTAACAATTACCAAGTGCACAGAAGACAAACCCTAAATGCTCCAGGGCTATTAAAACCACCACAAACAGACAAATTAAGGGTGTGCACTTCAGTGACTGTAAACCACAAAAGCTATTAGACACATAGGTCTGCATTCAAATGCTTGAAAGTCCCAGCTTCAACAGTTCACGTAGCTTTGTTCTAACCCTTCCACTGCCTCAGAATTACTTTTAGTATTACAAGTGCCTGCAAGACAATTAGAAGAAAGGTTTGACACTCATACAGCTATGGAGCCAAGGCAACAAAAGATCCAAATGGTTGCCAAAGCATCTGTTCTACATATGGATACAGATTAGGTCACGCTAACAACTTATTAGTGTAATCTCTGGCATTCTTTAAAGTTACAGCTTTACAATATGGATAACTGTGGAAGCAACCTAACACTAAGCAGAGAGGAATTTCAGACTAATGTTCATACACACACACACACTCTCCTGATTAGCATTGTGGAAATTGCTAACATGTCGGTCCTAATTGCTCTGACAAACTTGGCTTTTCAAAACCCAAACTAAACGAGCATGATGAGATTTTTAACTGCAACCACAACTCTAGCTCCAGCATTCCAAAGTAATTATGAATGAGGCATGATTAAGCAGACAGAAGGCAGCAGGCTGTGCTGTTTTCAGAGTTAGGAAAGGTTCAGAAATAGGTAAGTGTAAAGAGAAGGTGACCCTTCATGGAAGCTTTGTATAAAATGCTACTTAACTTAGAAAAAATCAGAAGCAAATAATACACAGGTAGTTAAACATTGTTCAGCCAGCCGTTGGGCATGTGATGAGGTTGGCAGTGGGACTTCGGCTGAGCGGTTCCACACAGTGGTGCAGAACAACCCACCAGGAGCTCTGAGCTTTGCCATTCAGAAACAGCTTCTACGGATTCAAAGGACATTCTGGAGAACAGCCAGTGGTAGTTAATCAGCCTCTAATGCCCTTATGAAGGGGGAAGTCCCCATACTGCGCCACAGGAAAACATTAGACCAATTAACCGCAGAAAACTCAGTCTGTGCTTATTTTGATGCTCTACCACAATCATACATGCTTGCATCCTATTAGAACACAGGAACTAAATTGTCATAAAAATCAAATTATTTTTGAGTTTTATAACAATGCAGATTATTTAGGATTTACTCAGGCCTAGCAAAACACACAACATAAGGGAATTATTAATTTTTCCTTCTGACACCTAACTCCAACTTTTTGAGAAGACAGGAGATTTAAGGTCCTGTGGAAAAAAAAAAACTTCATATATTTGCCACTTAAATTATTTTCATAACTAAAATTCAGGACTAAGCTTTTTAGCATAATGTGGTGTGCTCTGTTCAAGATGACAACAGATGCACAAATCCTAACAGAACACAGGCCCTATCTTATTTTGCTAACAGAGGACTCAGAAACTCGAATCATATTGGTCCAAGTCAACCAACTGCAAACAAATTGCACTGATGCTGCAGAAGAGCAGCTTTTCCTAACAGAGACAGTGTTGGCCATGGCCACATGAAGAAATCCACATGCTTCAACTGATAACACTAACAGTTCTAGCAATCACAATAACCACATCACAACATCATGCACTGGTTCTTTCCACACCTATGGAGGTGAAGAATTCTGCTCCTGTCTGCCAGATAAGGGAAACATAGGGGAAGAACAGCAACTGCAGCCAGGGCTTCATCTTCCAGATATCTCAAACCTGTAAAAAATTAAAATGAAAAGGAAGAAGAAAAATAATGAACTTATTTGTGAGAAACAAACCAAAGCATTAATCTTTAGTCATTTTACCCTCATGAAAATTATTTAGACTCTGAATTTTAATTAGTAAAGCTTGAAAAAACTCTTCTTCAACCACAGGAGCTGTTATTTAGTCTCATATGCTATCTTGCATACTCTTTGGGATTTACATGGAAGGCACCAGAAAGTCCACATGAGAAAAGTAAGGGATACAATATATTGTCCACTGAGGCAGTGAGAATAAGCTCTCTTGCAAGAGCAGTTCAGTACCTTCCATGTCAGACATAACGAGAGCTGGAAAATATGAGACCCAAAATAATAATAAATAATCCAATAATAATAAAAGTCTATTAAAGTCAAAATAATAATAATAATCCAATAATCCAATAATAATAAAAGTCTAAATTAAATGGGTTTACAGCATTCTATAAAACTCAGTTATTTAAAAACTGTCTAGAAACACAAAAAATAAAAAAGCCCAATAGTGAAATAGAACATTTGTAGCATGGAAGTGGCAGCAACAGTTGGAAAAGTTAAAAGTGAAATTTCCAGCTCTGCTTATTCAACATGCATCGTCTCAGCATATTGGCCTCTGGGCACAGCCCTTATAACTTCTGTATTTCAAAGGCTGTGCCAGTTTAGAAACCCAGCCCCAGAGATGAATTTTGAAAGCAGATTGTTCTACTTCCAAAAGTACAGCCCAAGGGGCATGGGAGGAAAGCCAGTCGGAGCAGACAGTCAAGTAAAGCAAGGGATTCAAGGGGCCTACAGAAGAGCCTCCTGGGAGATCTGATGACCAGAACACCTTTTCCAGGGAATCTGTGAGGAGCAGTGCACTTGGATCAGCCCACAGCTCACTCCAGAGCTGCCTGTTCACCAAGCAGGAACAGCCACCAATGCCAGACTCGGGTAGGGGCACAGCTGCTCAAACACGGAGTTCTTGGCACACCTTCGAACAGCATCAAAAGGGAGGTGACAACTCTCTACCTCAACTCAGGAAGCAACTATTACTTTTTCCTACTCAGTGTAACTGGGCAAACTGGTGGCTCAAAATTACCATGTGCGACCCACTAACTCCAAACACAGTAAAAATGCATCTAGTGGGGGCAAAATGGAATCAACCTGAGAAAGGGGAATGGAGGGGAGAAAGGAAGGGAAAATACATGGAATGCCCTGAAATTTTAAGAAATGCAGCAAATAGGAAGTAATCAAGATAATTCTGCAGTAATTCTAATTTGTTCCCTTGAGCTCTACACATCTACCTCCAAAAGATGAAATATCCACAAGGCAAAAGAAGAAATGTGGATACTGCCCTTTCTTAGGTTTTCAAGCCCACAGCACAACAGAAGCCCTCACCTGGGCTCACCAGTGCCACAGACACAAACATCAAACACACCCTCAGTGACACCACCATCACTAAAAACATTAGAAATAGCTCTGTTCTCTGTTGTGTATTATCATATGGTGAGATGATTGTTTTTAAATTATTCTTGTGATTGATTTACAAGACTACACAAGGAATCAGAATCATTTACCACAAGTTTGCAAGCATAAGTAAGCAGGAAAACATCTCACAGCATCGTAAGTCTTCTCCTTTCCCTCTTCTGCTTCTCACCCTCCTGCAAACCACATATACCCAAACTGTTTAAGTTAGTTAAGAACAAGTACATGGGTAATCTGAGAAACAAGTAAAGCTGAGTGAATAGTGCCATGCTGGGGTCTGCCAATACTGCAAGCCACAATAAGTGATGCAGCAGAAAGCCCAGCAAGTCAAGACCACTTGGGAAGTACATTAATTTGGATATATTAAGCCTCATCTGTCCATCTGAATAGTCTGTCATCATCTAATGGAGTGGTTTTTTGGATGCACAAAATAAAGTCTGGGAGAACAATTACAAATAAATATTCCAGTTAAAACAACACAACTCTACATTCTCCTGCACCTCCTCACCATGTTCTCTCATGGCTGAGGATATCTGCCAAGTACACTTACTACAGCTAGCAGCTTGTCTTTATAGCAGATCTTTAACAGCTTTACCATCCTACTCAGTTGAGTCAATAAACAGAGACCTCAGTAAACAGAGAAAGCAGCTCTTTCTCGAACAAGCAGGATACCTGGCTGCAGGGTTTGCAGATTGTTTGTACACATTTTTTTCACAGCTGTTACTGGGAAAACCAGCACAAATAATGAATTGCAGGAGGCTGAATAACCACAGTCTTGGCTGGCAGGAGCACGTGTGCACAGCCACATGTACGTGTGCCCACCCCACTCCAGATGAACCATCTGCTAACAAAGAGGGCAAGAGGGGCAGAAGGGGCACAAGCAGCTCATGCTTCAATAATGGAGACAAACGTTTGTAAAGCCAGTGTGTTTTATTCAAACAGAAATGCCAGACAATAAGTCTGTGTAGGACAAATACTGCTTATATTCCTGGCCTTTTTTTTTTTTTAATTCTTTACAGTGTAAGACCTCAATGAATCACTACTCCCCCTGGAAAGAGTGCTGTCAGGCTCAGAGAACACTGGCAGAAGGAAAAATAGTTTCTTCTAGACAAAATACACCAGGATGGAATTTTTCTCTACAAGTTAGACTGAATTCTTTATTAAATAAGCTTTATAAAGACCTCATAATAAACAAGATATAAAAATAGAGACCTGACCTATTAAAGGTAAGTTGCCTGCACACCTACTATGGTTCTTCAGTTTCTCACTCACTCTGAATTTCATACCCAGTCACAGGGGACATAGGCCATCTCCCAGCCAAAAGGGAGGACTTTTTTCAGGTCAGAAGAGGAAACAAATACATATTACTCATCCAGTGCCTTTAGGACTCACCTTCTGATCAAACTGATATGCTATGGTCTCCTCTATTCACCACAGAACATGAGTCCTCCACTTGCCTGACGGCCTAACTAAAAACAGGGACAAAAAAAGCAAGTCCTTCATCCAGCTCCAAATTCGCACAGACTCCTCATGCAGGAGAATTAAATTAAGTGGAACCAACATAAGACCAGTCTGTGCAACAAAGAATAGAAGTCATATCCTTTATTGTGGTAAATTAGACCAGAGTGTTACTTGCATTCATATGTGAACACTTTTTGAGCACATGAACTCCAGAAAAAAACCACAGTGTTCTTCCACTATACACTAAGAGGTTACAACACTCCCTTTGCTATGGGGCTTCTCTAGGGAAGGTGGGGAAGTGGGCTGTGATGTAACTGCTCCAAACCGCTACAAGCAAAGTCACCTCTTTTTCCAAAGACCAGGTGGGGGAAATTTTTTTCAGAGCACACAGCAGTGGTTTCTTCTAAGTATTTACAGCACAGAGTACCACTCTCTGGTTTTGGGCCATGCTTACAGGCCCAGAATTTGCTACAGAAGAATAAAGCTTGTGAGACAAAGTATCATAACCAGATACTGTCAATATCTGATTAAGATACCATTCTTCTGAGCTACTGGAATACAACATATAAGCTTGATGACACAAGTAAGGGTTACAGCCTCTCTCCTCTTCTGTGCTTGCCTGTGCTGTTAAAGACACCTGAAAAAAATCACTCTGAAAACAGCTGCTTCCACATGTATCTACATTTAAATATCATGGTGAAATCTAACAAGCAAATCACTACTTCAAGGTCACCTCAGGTCACTGATGAGCTCTTGGTGCACACACAGTTGAGGCTCCTAAGTTTGGTCCATCCTCAAACAGCAATCTGAGGCTGGACTTTTGGATGAGACAGGCCTGTTTGGGGCTCATCCAAATGCCACTGTTTTGCATCCTGTCTTCTTGCTTGCAGACACATCAAGTAGCACTGAACTAGTGCTGCAGATGGCTTCATCCCCTTCACCTCCACAAACAATGGAGCTTCAAAAGTAGGCATCAAGCTGCTATCAGTACTGATGGCTGTAAATAAGGTTAATGACATCTAAGTGGAAAATGGTATAAACAAAAAATCTGCAAGGTTGCTTACTTATTAAGAGCCAAAAGACAGGCTTAATTGTAAACAGATTTTCAAGATGTTGCCAAGGAGGAGCCTCTTTCAATACCAACCAAGAAAAGCAGCCATAAAAGCATCCACTTGTAGCAGTATTTCAAGTCTTGCAGATTAGCCCAACATGATAGCGGCTATAAAACTATTCAGAAATTATTAAATACTAAGGAAATATTCATTTTATCCTAAGAAAGAAAACCTACACCATTGGCTGAAGACTTTGAAACAAGTAATTCAGAGCTGAAATTCATTATCCACATGAACTCAGATGCACCGGTATCCAAGCCAGCCCCTTCCTCCAGAGCACACTGGCTTTACTGCTGAAAACAGATTACACCAACATCACTACCTTCCTTTACAAAGGAATTTGCATCTAAAACCAATTATAACTGACTAGCAAAAACATCAGTATGGTTGCCTTGTGTTTCTCAAGGCAAGCCAAAAGAAAATGAGGAAAAGTTGTTTATCTGCAAGCATTAACAAGGACACTGCACAATCATGCAAAACTGCTGGCATTTCTTTTAGCATAAAATAAATTATAACCACCTTAGAGGCCATAATCATCTTGATTAGCTCCTACCTAACAATTTTTTAAAGCCATAACAAAGAATGTTTCTTCCACACTCAAGTAGAGAACTAAACTGATGCAAGTCTAAGGCACAGCAAATCCACCTGAATCTTACTCTGCAAGCTCTGCCTATATGAAGCAGCCTGAAGTCAAATCCCACAGTGTCAGTGAAGACAAAAAGAGTCTGGGGTTTTTCCACTACAGCTTATTTTTTTGGCAGTAATATTTAGACTGCATTTTACTGTGCAAAGGCCATAAATTTAGTGTATCATCATACTTGCCATAACTTGCCATTTGCTCATATAAAGCGTTAAAAATACCTTTCTGCTCAGAAATAAGAAGGCTTCTTTTCATATTAAAAGACCTACTGTCAATGAACTGTTTCTTTCAATTAAATTTAAATCAGGCATTATCTCAGAGGTTATCATTATCTCAGGTGTTGACTCTATTCTAACATCACCCTAGAATGTGCCCCCTTCCACACTCCTGTTCTCATGTCTCTGACATATAGAAAACCATGGACAAAAAGCAGAACTAGTCATAGGGAAAATATCTGTGTTTACAGCTTGCTTCTTTGAAAGTTTGCCAATAAGCACAGCATGGAAATTATAAACAGATTGGATTCTTGACTTAAACATCCACTGAAAAACTTCTTATGCTAACTGATAAATTTTGCTCCCTCTGCTGTTACTGTCTTTGAAGTGCGTAATTCCTGCACTGCTTCCCAAAGTATTATTAGTCACATTAAAAAATTGAATCCCAAGAAATTATGGCATTAGCAAGAAGCCACATTCTTGTCTGTTAGTGTTACAGCAGTGCCAATTTACATGTGCAGAATAACGTTCTGCTTATGAAATATGAGTGGCAGTTTGATTGCTATATATATTCACAACATACCTGTGAGATTATTTCCAAGTACTTAATGCCAGAAAGATGAAGTATTACCCTGGTAAAGATGGCCACAGTGGCCCTTCAGCTCCACTCCACCCTCACAGAGGGCCTATAAAATTAAAGATCAAGAGGTTTTGCTACAAAAATGTATTCTGGGGAGCACTACCTTACTACTGAGGAAGAGGGACGATTATTGGCTAGAAACACCAAACATTACAAAGTCAGACAGTTCCAAAAATAGTCTTTATTTACATATCCTCTTTCCTCCTTGCTTCCAGGTTACAAGGACATTCTTTGCTGTCTGAAATAAAATTACTCCTGTCTAGTCAAAGGCATGTTTTGCCATTATATGACATGCCAAGCCGCTGTGCCCCAGCTGAGCTGTGGTAACACTTAGCTGGTGCCTTCAGTTTTCACACCACCTCCTCTCCACTGCCTTTGCACAGCCTTTTCCACCGAGGCTTTGGTCGCTGCATCGTACAGGTCATACTCAGCTGCCTGTACTCTCCTGGCTTGTCCCCAGCTCAGCTGCACAACTGCGCAGGGACAGGCTTTTTTGGAAAACAGAGCTCAGAGTAAAATAAAATGAGATATGAGCAGAACAAGTGGGGTTTGAACACCTCTACGAAGCTTAAGGCATCGCTTGCTCTATGCTGAGCCTATGGCAGGCAGGGAACATGCGCAGCCAGTTAATGTAGCTGGCACAGTCCGCTGGCAGTCATTTAACCGGGAATGCCAGTCCTATCAAACCCAAAGAGCGCGGAGAAGGGGAACAAGCTCTTTCATGGTTTTTGCGATGACACCTCTAACACGCTTACAAAGACCCGCTGATGGTCTGCGATACCACCTCCCCCCGTGCCAAACTGCCGTTCCCCAAAGCCCGGCCCGTGGGCAGCATCGAGGGGCTGCTGCTCGTCGACCCCGCCGCGGGGAGCTGGACCGGAGCAGCCACCCAGGACCCACCGACCCCCAGCAGTGGAGCGAGGACCCCGGACAAGGATTTAACCATGGCGCGCCAGGGCTAGACCGCCTTCAGTCCGCTCGGATCGCGCCGCCGGGCAGCGCTCACGGCTCCCCCGCAGCGCCCGTGCGGAACCCGGCAGCGGGACTCCCGCGAGTCCCGGGGGGCTGCGGCAGAGGGCACAATCTGTTACCTGCTGCTGCCACCCTACCGCCCTCAGCGCAGGCTCCGGCTGTGGCTGAACCTGTACCCTCAGCTGTGCCTCGCTCACCCTGCGGCCGCCGCTCCCGCCGCCCGTTCTAGAAGCGCCCCGGCCCTTCCAGCCCCGCCTCCCGCCGACCCCGCCCTTTTTGAGCCACCGCCACTGTCGAAGCCCCGCCCCCGAGCCGTCCCCCGCCGTAATGCCGCGAGTAGCGGCGCACAGCCCCCTGCCGCTCGCGCCGCCCGGGCGCTGCTGAGGCCTCGCAGCGGCTGTTCCCCCGGTGATAAGCGGATTCAGAAGGAAATCGAATACCCTTGTAACCCCTGCTCCATCCCTAGAACAACCTGCCTGGCTCTGGACGTGCTCCCTGCAGGCCGGCGGCAGCTCAGGCGCTGCTCACAGCACCGCCGAGCCACCGCTCAGCTGCTCCGGGTGAGCCCTGGGCAGGCGGCGGGCTCGTGGCAGAAAGAAAATTATGGAAATGAAGGAAAACAATCTCAGTGCCGGAACGTGGCAGGGTCGTACGAGCAGGGTGATGGGTTCACGCTGACCTGGGCTCCGCCGAGGGCAGGAGCAGCCGGAGCTCCACTGGGTCTCCCGGGTCCAAGGCACAGCTTCAGGCGAGGACAGACCCGACACGAGGCACGGGCAGAGCTGAAACAAAGAGAAAATCATTCCCCAGCTCACCAGAACGTCTAATTTACTGTTTCCTCTCCAGAAACCAGTATTCACACTAATTCTGAGTGACCATCATCACTGCCAATCGCCCTAACAGTCACCTCTACCAAAAGAACATCTTTCCAATATTAAATAGAACCAGGAACCGAATTAGACCATGTAAGACACCAAGAACAAGCTACCTCTTGCTTTCCAAATTCACTCCATCACAAGTCCATTTTCTAAAGAGAGATCTAGTGAAATACAACTGAAAAAACAAGGTTTTGGGAGATGATTCACCAAAGCACAATCCATAAGAAAAATAGAAAACAGGGAAATAAATATCTAACATAAGGGTGCAATTTCACTGAAACTTTCAACAACTGCTAATATCATATACCATAATAAAAGGGTCCATCTGTCCTGTCACCAGAACATCCTAACACAGTTCTATATGTTGCACATACATACACTTTGTACACTAACATTTGTTTGGGTGAACTTAGAAATGACTGCATCACTATCAATGAGAGAAGCAAGCTGTGAGTTTGTGATGGCATTAACGATATTAGTACATTTTAGAGACTGTAAAATCACCATTAGTCTTCAGAGCCGGTGACATTAGTCAGAGCCAGACTCCTTACTCAGTTCTGATGCTTCTTTTTTAGCTGGTTTTTATTATAGACCTTTTGCTCTTGTGTTAGGGAGAAATAGACTTTTTTCTTCTCTTTTAGTAGAAAGAACTAAAAATGTGTTTGTAGAGGTGTGTTGGGTTTGTGTGGCAACATTTCGGTAATAGGGGGCTACTGGTGTGGCATCCGTGAGAACCTGCTGGAAGCTTCCCCCACGCCCGATGGCGCCAAGGCCAGTAGCTCTAAGAGGGACTTGCTGCTAGACAATGCTGACCCCACTGGCAACAGTAGCAGTGTTAATATATTTAAAAAGGGGAAAAAAACTGAAGAGTGAGAATATATGAGAGGAACAACTGAACCCGTAAAGCTATGACATGTAGATTTGCTTTAAAATCAGGAGAATCGAGCATCCTGTGGGTGTTTGAAGCCCTTACATTCCTTAAAAGTAGAGGAAAAATCCCTTTGCAGAGAGCTTGCCTGCCGAAAGTGCACACAAGTACTTTTGGATGCCCCCTTGTCTCTCATATTAAAAGGCTTTGTTCAAGACCTAGGCAGAGGAAATATTAAAACTATCCGAAGACTACTTATGTCATGCCATATAGGATTTCCCATAAAACAATGGAGTGAGTCAGAAATATGTCTGGATAACAACTCTTTCTGACCTCAGCACAGCTCAGGTTTCTCCCTGAAACTGAAGCTAAAAGTTACATGAATAAAGAGGTCTTGTACAGGAACAAATTCTAAAATTAGTTGTATGTCTGTTGCTCTTCGTTTTTCATGAATGAAAAAATAATCACACCGGATCCTAAAAGAGCAAAGATGGAAGCCAAAAGTCAGAGCATGTCAATATCCAATCTCTGCTGTTCAAAGATCCAGCCAAAAGTATGAGCAATGTCTTTACATCAGCCATAGATAAAAGATTGTGCCATGCTGTGGAGGTGCTGTCTGCTGAAGTATCAACTAATTATTAGTCTTCCTTTAGCCTGTGCACAGGTGAATCTCACAAGCTGAGGATTTGGTGTACCAAAGGAAATACAACCTGTATTTTTGGTCATGGGCAGAAACAGGGGGGCTTCTGAGGTGAGGGAAGGGTGTATGGACTCGGACAAGCCTCCTGTGCCAGCTGCAGCTGTGGGCTTGGCATTCTCTGGTACCCAGCTGACAGCAAAATCACAGAGCATTTCCAAACAGCAAAATTCCTGAGCATTTGTCAGGAAGCCATCCTGAATCAAACCCTTTAAACAATAGAGAAATGTCTCCATCATAAGGAGAAGGTGGAACTAAGATGCAAACACTGGGAAAAGGCAACGTGGCCAGACACACGCACCTCACTACGAACAGTCCTGAGTACAACCTCCTCTTGGAATAACATCCTGAGCACAGCAGCAACACAAAGCTACATCAGGTTACTGCACTTCCACAGCCCACACAGCCCACTGCTCTACATGCTCCCACTGCTCCCCACTGGGCATCTGCTGTCTCGATTGCAGGTAACTTTGTCCAGCAGCCAGCTCAGGCCAGTTCAGGTTATTCTGCATGGGGCTGCCCTGCACAGGCTAAACAAACCCAGTGTGTGAAATGCTGAGGTATCAACTGTACCATGCTTTGTCCTCTGATGAAACTCAGAGACCTTGGCTGCAAACAAACAGCTGCTCTGAAGGTTTCCTGAGCAGTCTGACCCGTGCAAGGATTCTCCTGGAATGGGCAAAATGCTTTATGCCAATACACTGTTTCAGGAACTCAGTCCTGTGAGGCCCTGAGCCACCCTGGCGCTGGTGCAGCTGAGCTAAGCAGACTGGGAGGCTGCAGGCAGTCATGAATAACTCACTGTTATTCAAGGCTGCACCCCTTGAGGACACCAAAGTGCAACAGAGAGAAGTGAAAGGATGGGATTTATGCCTTAAATTCTGCTGCAGATAATCTAGACAAGACTTAAGGTGAGATAAACACACAGTGCTCAGATGGAAAAGGTCTATCATACAGAGCAATATCTTCAGCTGTCTCTGTGCCAGGTTTGGGACACTAAAGTTGGATTCACCAGGAGTGTCCCAGGGAGGAATCTGATGGTTTGAGTTCCTATTCAACATAATTTTGGTACAGTGGAGGCTGGTCTGGCACCACTCTGAGCCATGCCCAGCTGCACATTCACAAGGCCATTTAAACTTCTGCAAACACAGAAAAAAACGGTAATTTCCCAACTAGCTTATTTAAAACTGTACAAGTACAAGTACACCCATACAGAATTAGAGGAGTCTATGACTGCAGGGAGGAAAAAAGACACACACTCTCCCCTTCTTATTTAAAATTACATTCCCCATGTTTTAATTAGATTTTCCAAATTATCCAGGGATGCCCAAAAGAACCAGGGGATGTAGTGATGCAGACTGCAGTCCTCGCTAAGCACCTGAGGGGCTTGCAGGACACGAGGCACCTTTTATAAATAATGTTCTGATATTCTCCTCTGAAATCTGTCAGGGGGCATTTAGGGTGGACAGCTCTGAGGACTGTGATCTCCATCATTTGCATGTAAAGGAGGCACTGAAACAGGCTGAAACATTTTTTAACCATATCCACATTTTATGGTTTTTAATCAAAACTTGGCCCCTGCCTCAGCAAACGAATAAACTCTTTTGTAAACTTGGCTAGCAGGAATGATGGATCACTCTGTGTTTCCTGTTTGAACTAAGAAGGAAATACTCTAAGTGGTTGGAGCCTGAGGAAGATGCTGATTTCTGCAGAAAGACAAATTCCCATCTCCCCGTGTCACCACAGCTGGGGTGTAAGTGAAGTGGAATGTACCTGGGTGGCTGGCAAGTGGGCACCTCTGAGTATTGCCCACCCGACCCCTGTGTTCTCCATAGAACAGTGATTTTCATTGCTAGGTAAAGAAATGAAGACTTTGAAGTAACAGACAGATCACCCCGCCTGAAGCTCAGAAAGCAGCCTGCAATGGATTTAAGCTTGTGACACATTTAACATAGGGGTTTGTGGAGGAGAAGCACATTTTTTGCATAATAAGGTCCAGTAATAAGAGGGAATGTGGAAGAGGACTGGGTCATTCCACACTGCACTGGGTAGACTTTTATCTGCATGCCCTGGATTTCAACACAGATTCTGTACAAGGCTAAGCGGCCAATGTAAAGGCTCTGTGAGTCATTCCTTCACAGACTCCAGCATAAATCAAATCCAGAAATAGGAAAGGCCAGCCAGTCATATTCTTTTAGGTTTAGAGAAAGATGTAGTTAAGAAATATGGGTAAAAGAGACTACAAACCCACGAAAAAACCCACAAAAATCTCAACCTTTACTTTATTTAGGCTACTAATTAGTGGATGAAAAACCAGACATTCAAAAAAAAATGTTGATTCAAAATATAAAATCAGTCTGAAGCCAGATCAGGATGAAATATTTCTCCCTGGAGAGATGATAATTTGCAGTCACTGAGCTTTAGGTGGCAATCATCTGCCGGGCATAGCTCCTGCTATGTGTGTGGGTTTTCCACATGGAACTGAGGCATATTTATCAAAAAAAGATTTCTCACATGAGGAAAGGGTCACTGCATTTGGGTTTTTTGTACTAAAGAGAGCAGTCTGAACAAATGCTGCTTGCAAACTCTGCGATTTACTGCTGACTGGCTCTAGCACTCTCAGCTCTGTGTCCTTACTCATTCAGCATCAGCCTGTGCTGGCTTTTCACATCCCATCTTTGCACACAACATAATTTACAGACACCTTGGAAGGGAAACCCACCTGATGAAAAATGCTTGTGCAGAGGGCTCATTAGCTTTGTGCTGAGATTCTGAAATCGCAGATCTTAGAACTGAGATCCTAGGGAGGATGACAACATCCTTCCTAAATTTGATTGATCACAGGTATAAGTTCCACTCTGACATATTCATGACCTCCAGGTCTGCCATCAGCCAGCAAGCAAAGCAAACATATCTTTCCTCCAACTGCAGAGTACTTAGTCCTTTAGCTTCTCATCATTCTCACATAACATCCCTTCAGTTGTGTTTTGTATCATTCATGGTTCATGCACAGCCACCCAGGGCAGAAGGGGACAGGGTCAGTCTTCTTCCCAGAAGTGCCTCCTCTCCTGCCTGATCTGGAGCTGCTCCTGCAAAGCACCTTTTTGAATCCCCATTTCAGTGCTGAATCAGGGCAACACTGGCAGCATGGGTCCTGATCCTTCCTCTGAGCAGCAACATCTGCACAGCAAAACTCAGTGATGGAACTGTTAACTTCTGGAGTTCCTGAAATCCTTTCTGGCACATCACTTGATTTTAAAAATATTTGTCTGACTTGAACAGTAGATCTTTATTCCTTCCCAGGCAGAAGAGGCACAGTGTGTGCACTGTATACTCAGCATAAGTAAACAGTGAATGCCTGAGCATGGATGTTCATGTAGAGGTATTAAATAAGGCAGTGAACTCCTTTCACTACCGCTGCTGAAAGGAAAAATACATCTTCTACATATGCTCATGCTACAACTCCATAGGTAAAGTCACACCATTCACTTGCTGGTGTTATTCCAGAGCAAATACTTTTTCTTGCTCTGCCTGTGATAGGATACACAAGACAGTTCATTTCTGGCATGATCTGGGGAAGTGCAGAGGCAGAGATTTCTCCCACAATGACTGGTTCTACAGTAAACAGTGTGCGTGAAGCATCTTCCACTCCACATCTTCTAAGCGCATTTAAATAACTCAAAGAGCTGAAATCAGTATGGGCTGTGTTCTTCCCTTACATTAGAAAATCATCAAGAAGAAGAGAAAAAAAAAAGTAGACAGGCAATGGATTTAAACTGCCACTGCAAGAAATGAAATTGCATATCTGTAAAGTGTATATGCATTTAACAATTTCTGACATTTGAACAGATTCCAGTGTTCTTTACAGGCATTTTCATAACTCATGATATAACTGTGTGGTTTTATGTTCTAGTCTGCTCTTTGTTATATATATGTCTTCACTTCAGCTCTATTTAGCAATTACTGAACTGAGTTATTCTGGTTAATGAAGATTTAAAGCTCCATGGTTAATACAGAAAAATAATACGTTTGGAAAACATGTAGTAATACAACCAAGAGGCTAATAACAATACTTGCTTTAGCATAAAAATGTCCCTTGACTTTTTTACTTGCTGTAGAGCTGGATGGAAATTCAGAAGAAAATTAAACTGTATTTTCTCATTTGTAATTCAAGAAGCACATTAAAAGATCATAAAATAAATCTTCATTTCCACTCTGCTCAATCTGGCTTGTATTGAATGTATGGGTGTGAGGAAATTTATCACAAGGTAAATAATTTTTGGCCCTACAGACAAATCCTCAGCTTATACAGATTGTAAACCCCTAATAATTCTAGGAGAAAGACTCTAATTAGCAAAGTTTCAGGTCCCAAGAGATGAAGCTATTTTAATTGCAGATCCAACCCTGGTACTGTGGCCTAACTTGCTGTCCCTGTAATGATTTTGGGAAGTCAAAAATGAAATTACTCACGCTGGGCAGTGCTAGTATTTGTGTTCAGTTTTCTTGGAGGGTGCAGCCTGTGTCACAGCTCTGCTGCTGTGGTTTTACACCCCGCTGCACACACTGCCCATGGGCAGCCAAGGGCAGCCAGGAATGCGGCCATGGCTGCCCAGCTCCCAGCAGGGCCTCACATGCCTGGAGCTGCCCTTGACATATCACTTTCAGTATCATTTTGCTGTGAGAAATTAGAGGACACTCTTGGGCTGTTGGAAAGTTCCCTTGGAATCATAGAATATCCTGACCTG
>VYZQ01030227.1:0-14334 GCA_013400655.1 Mystacornis crossleyi
AGAAATAAAATAAGACCTTAAAATCACCTTCCGCCCATCCCTCTCTCCTTCCCAGCTCCACCTCCTCCCCCCAGTGGTGCAGGGAGATGGGAAAAGGGGTTACAGTCAGTTCATCACACCTTGTTTCTGCCACTGTTCAAGGAGGGGGGTTCTTCCCACTGGAGACAATTCTCCATAAACTTCCCCAACCTAAGTCCATCCCACGGGTGACGGTTCTCCAGAAACTGCTGCAACGTGGGTCACTCTTCCATGGGATGCAGTCCCNTCAGTCACTCAGGTGTAGCCTGTGATGTGGGTCCCCCACAGGGTCACAAGTCCTACCAGGAACTTGTGACCCTGTGGGCTCCTCTTCCACGGTTCTAGAGGGAGGAGTGTGCCCTACCCTAGCCCAGTGTGGGGTCCTCTCCCACAGTTCTAGAGGTCCCTGCCAGGACCCAGGCCTCCCATGGGTTCACTGCCTCCTCTCAGGTATCCACCTACTCTGGCCTGGGTCTCCTCCACAGGCTGTGAGTGAATCTCTGCACCCCCGTTGATCTCCATGGCCTACAGGGGCACAGCTGCCTCACCATGGTCTGTACCACAGGCTGCAGGGGAATCTCAGCTCCTGTGCCTGGAGCACCTCCTCTCGCTCCTTCTCCACTGACCTTGGTGTCTGCAGGGCTGTTACTCTCATGTGTTCTCACCCCACCTTTTTCTGGCTGCAATTACATCTGTGCAATAACTTTTTCTTTTTTTTTTCTTTTTTCTTCTTTTTTCTTAAATACATTATAACAGAGGGGTTACCACTGTTCCTGATCGGCTCCGCCTTGGCCAGCGGCACATCCATCTTTGGTTGGCACTGCTAGACATGGAGAAAGCTTCTACCAGTTTCTCACAAAAGCCACNTCTGCAGGGCTGTTACTCTCATGTGTTCTCACCCCACCTTTTTCTGGCTGCAATTACATCTGTGCAATAACTTTTTCTTTTTTTTTTCTTTTTTCTTCTTTTTTCTTAAATACATTATAACAGAGGGGTTACCACTGTTCCTGATCGGCTCCGCCTTGGCCAGCGGCACATCCATCTTTGGTTGGCACTGCTAGACATGGAGAAAGCTTCTACCAGTTTCTCACAAAAGCCACCCCTATAAGTCCCCCCACCACCACTACCAAAACCTGGCCATGCAAACCAAATACAGCTATGCACAGCAGAATCAAAATAGGTGGCTGGCTAGTCTTCTGTTCAGTTAAAAGCAAGATTTAAAAAATTTTTACTCATGTTCTTTTGATTTTTTTTTTTTTTCTATCTGCACACCATGCTTTTTTTACTCCACTTGTGTTGACTTGTGCCCATAATGCTTTCAGAAAATGGCTGAGAAGAAAACTCTTCAGACCAGTGTTGGCCCTTCCTCAGTGAGCAGTAACCTAGAAAATGCTTTAAGTGCCAAGCAAGATGAGACTCTGAAGGCAGTAACTGCAGAGGCAAGTACTTAAATCTTGTGCCTTGAATAGCATCCAAAGAAGAAGGAGATATATCATTCTGTTTTAAGTGTCTTGGAAAGATGAAAACTAGTGCCTGGATTCACTGGCTGTCAGGTGGCAATGTGTGGCCAAACTTCTCTGCTTATCAGCAGGTACACTGTTCCTAGCAAGAAGCTTAAATGTTACTGATGCAGTGTTTTATTCATCATACATGCACTTAAAAAAGTGAAATGGCAGTGAAGAGCTACACCCTAGGTCCAGTTGGACTGAAAATGAGTTGTTTCTTCTCTGAAGTGCCAGTCTGTTGGGGTGAATGTGATCTTTAAAGGTAGCCTTTCTCAGAAAGGAGATCAGGGCCTGCAGCAGAAATCTCTGTCAGTTGAGACTCTTAATCTTGGAGACTTTATGGTGAGTAAACCAGGCTCTTGTCCTTAATCTTGTAGAATCAAGGGTCTCTGGGAGAGGTGATCTGGATCTGAGTTCCAGCCTGGGCCTCGATGGATTTTCATGTGTAGGGGATTAGCTTTTTGTTGCAGGGAGTGGGAGTTGTTTTTTTCTCCGCTGGGCTGATGAACACAGAGTAGATCTGTAGAGGTAGTAATTAGCATGTCTTCCCTTACTGTAAAGTGTTCCTTGAAGTGTAGAACCAGGCTCATCTTCCTGGTTTTTGTAGCTACTGACAGCCTGGTATGGGAATGGTTTCAGCTTGTTTGAGGTTCAGCTGAACAACACATGCAATTAAGTAGAGAACAATCTCCTTAGATTCTAGGATTCCTCTGTCATGCTATCAAGCCCTTCAAACTAGTGTCCTAACCCTTACAAACCCTCAGTTTCTTCAACCTAGCTGAAGGTGCTCTGACTGCCCAGTCATACCAACAGCAGTATTACCTAGCTCACGGAACCATGCAGACTACAAACTTCTGGAGAACAAGCCCTGGGAAGAGCACCTTACCTCATTTGATCCATTCCTTGAGTCCTAGAATTGACCCAAGTCTTCGGCCCAAACAGCTGCTCTTGCTCTTTTAGCCTAGTCCTCTTTTTAGCACTACTGGCCTACTTTTTTAGAGGACCACTCACTTCTCTGAAGCTGTTTTCCTTGAAGTCTGAGTGGAACAATTTTACAGCACTCTTGGCTTCCATGTGGGCTTCACTGAAGTCTGTAGCCCTGTTACAGCCAGTCACAAAGAGAAAAGTTAGTTAGATCATCGCCTGACAATATGGCTTCAGAGGATTTTCGGGAACAGAATAAGCAAGGAGAGAGAAGGTAGCTGTCCTGGTTTGATTTGACTAGTGGTGGCAGGGACCTGGAGAAGATGGGTGTTCTGCAGTTACCATGGCAAAGTATAATATTAGGTAGAAGGAAGGGTGAATGAAATGTGATCATAAAGATGGGGCCATGGCATGTGGGAAACTGAAACTGAAAACTGAGTGAATATAGCTCTAGTGGTAGAATGTGATGATAACAAGGTATCTTCAAAAGAAATTGGTATGCAGTTAGCTTCTTTCTATAGATGTATTAAAATGAAAACTGGTCTGGTTGATAACTTGTCAACTTGTTAATCCAATGTAATTTTGTGCAGAAATCTACAGGTCCTGTTCCCATTAAAACCAAAGAACCTTCATCTCGGATTGGAAAGCTACAAGTAATTAACTTTACTGGCACTTTAACTTTCAAAAAAAAAAGAAAATCTTCCTTGCCTCACTGATGGCTTTCCCTGAAACAAAATCTTATTGCTTCCTTACCTTACTCTTGGAACATTATTTTTTTATGAGATGGCATATTTTGGATTGCTTTTTCTGTATTGCATGTTTAATATTATTTCCTCCTTCTGTTTCAGTCCTGACTCT
Organism: Mystacornis crossleyi; assembly: GCA_013400655.1. Classification (NCBI taxonomy): domain Eukaryota; kingdom Metazoa; phylum Chordata; class Aves; order Passeriformes; family Timaliidae; genus Mystacornis; species Mystacornis crossleyi. The sequence goes on from VYZQ01030227.1 coordinate 3,306, forward strand.
AAGCAGCACTATTTACTCATATCTGGGCAGCAGAGGGTGGGCTCCTCTTGGAACTGCTATTGTTCATAGCACTATTAAGTATGTTTAGAGACTCTTGGGGGGGNCAAAGTATAATATTAGGTAGAAGGAAGGGTGAATGAAATGTGATCATAAAGATGGGGCCATGGCATGTGGGAAACTGAAACTGAAAACTGAGTGAATATAGCTCTAGTGGTAGAATGTGATGATAACAAGGTATCTTCAAAAGAAATTGGTATGCAGTTAGCTTCTTTCTATAGATGTATTAAAATGAAAACTGGTCTGGTTGATAACTTGTCAACTTGTTAATCCAATGTAATTTTGTGCAGAAATCTACAGGTCCTGTTCCCATTAAAACCAAAGAACCTTCATCTCGGATTGGAAAGCTACAAGTAATTAACTTTACTGGCACTTTAACTTTCAAAAAAAAAGAAAATCTTCCTTGCCTCACTGATGGCTTTCCCTGAAACAAAATCTTATTGCTTCCTTACCTTACTCTTGGAACATTATTTTTTTATGAGATGGCATATTTTGGATTGCTTTTTCTGTATTGCATGTTTAATATTATTTCCTCCTTCTGTTTCAGTCCTGACTCTAAGCAGCACTATTTACTCATATCTGGGCAGCAGAGGGTGGGCTCCTCTTGGAACTGCTATTGTTCGTAGCACTATTAAGTATGTTTAGAGACTCTTGGGGGGGACTATGGTTATGTCCCTCTTCTGACACGAAATGACTAATAACTGTCTATATCACAGTACCATTCAAAGTCAGAACCATTGTGTCCTCAGACAGAATATTGAGCTACATCGGTGTTTGGTCTGGCGTAACTTGACCCTGCTGTTCCTGAAGCTCTTACTGAGAGTAATAGTGTTGACTCCTCCACAGTTTTAGTGAGACAGAGCATGTCAGGGACACAGAAGTTCTTAGGTCTGAGAAAAGCCAGGCACTTTAGAAGTAGAACTTGAATACCCAGATACACTGGTATGTGGAGTCATGCTTGCTCTGGAGCAGTAGTAATATGATCTCTTTTTGTGTGTATGTTTTTGTTGTCTCTGTTTTGTAGGCTAACTTAGCTATTAACCCTTCAGCCTTACTACCTGGTGCAATGCCGAAGGTCTCCAATGTCAAGTCCCCCTTACCAGTGCTGGACACTCCATTACATGAGCCCAAGGATGTACAGAACAGCGAAGCCTTCTCTGCTGCAGGAAGCAGTGAAGAACTCGGCGTAAGCTTTGATCAGCCCATGCAAGCGGACACCTTGCACAGCGCCAATAAGGTAACCTTGGGATTTAGGATGAGAGGAAGGAGGATTAAAAACACTGTCTTAGTGCAGGAGTTTTTGGTATGCAAGTTCTGCTAACAGTGTGGTTTATCTGAATCTAAATAGGAGTGTGAAAATCTAATCCCCTCTCACTTCTGTGGATCACTGAAGAGAAAGTCTAGCTTAGCACCTATACTTAGCTCTGTAAGGGGCTTATGCATATACTCAGTGCCTTTTTAAAGTACACGTGTACCTTCTCCAAATACTGGATTTCCCTACTGGTTGAATGTATGTTAGCATAATATCTTGTCCTATCCCAGGAGACACAAACCTAAACAAATATTAAAAAGACATCTTGCTAGGCTAACTATAAAATAGGTTACAGGCAGCTGCTTTGACAAGCTATCCAGAGCACATCACTGCTGTAGGCTGACCTTTACCTACTCTGTGGATAAGTGTCATGCTGTCCTGAACTGTAACTCTCAATTCTTTTTCAAAGAAAACTTTTGTTTTCACACAAAACAAAACAAAAACAAGTGTTACAGCTTTTGACATGGCAAATCTCTGCCTCCTGACTCACTTGTTTTTCAGTCATACTTTTTACTTTATGGACTGCAAAAGGCATATTCTAATTAAAGACTTAGTGGTTCTTTAAAAAAATGGAGGTGTCAACCATACAGTTAAGATTTCATCTAGGTGCTTATGATTTTATAAGTCTGTGGGGTTTCCTGAGAGCAGCAATTTGAGTAAGATAACTTAAAATCTTAACTTTGACTCTTTTTTCTGTTAATGCTGATGTGGCTGTTCATTACTAGATGAGCAGCAGAGATGACTTGGGAAGATGCAACAGTCACCACAATGGCTGACATGACCCCTTAGTGACAGATGGGTTTGAAGCTGGTATATCAGCCTGGTGCATTACTATGTAGGCATAGTTGTTTCCAATAGCAGCGTCTTCCAACAGACAAAGCTCTCTGTTGTAATACTTCTAAATAGATAGGCTTGCTAAGAATAGAGTGCCTGTAGCTGCATATTACCAACCTTGAATGTTCATTCTAGTGTAGTGATGATGCATGTTTTTTTACAGAAGTAATCTGAAAAAAAGCATCTTGGTAACTATATGGTGAATCCTTTTTGTGGCTCAGGTTAGATGTTGTAATTTTGGCATATCATTGCTTCTTCAGCCTTTCAAGTTTGAGTGTAAATATATCCAGTCAAATGCACTTTTTTCCAAAGGCTGGAAAAAAGCAACCTGTCCAGCATTTTGCCCGCCCTTGCAAAGAACAGTGCATGGAGCGATTAACAAAAGGGAAGAAGAGGTTGTAGTCATCCATTTCCTACCTATGTAAATACTCCTGTCCATGTGGCATAGGGGAGAGGCTATAATGGAAACTTGCAGGGGGCTTCCTTAAAAGCCGCAATTAACTGCAGTAGGCTATGCATAAAATGAAGTTGCATGGAAAATATAATTAGTCATGGCTTGAACTGCACTGTAAAAGCCCCATGATTAGCAAGGTAACAGGCTGACTAAGGTGAGGGAAAGGGACCTGGGGGTGCTGGTCGACAGCAGGCTGAACATGAGGNAAGGGGCTAGAGTGGCTTGCTGACCTGTTGTGACTCTACTTGCAAGTGCTGTTGCTTTTGTACACCAGTTCCACTGCTGTGGAATGACTGAGGGCAGCAAATCAAAAGTCTTGGGTTATATTTCTGAACCTTCTCCAAACTACTCCAAGCTTGAATGTCCCATGGGGCTTTTTCCATATATATGATCCTGCTTTGCTTTTCCTCCTTCCTTGCAGACCAGGATCAGGGTTCCGGGAAAGCGCAGACCCCCTAGCAGAATGGCGCGCCGTCTGGCTGCCCGAGAGGCTGAAGGAAGTGAGGAGGTGGACACTACTAAAGAGGCACAATTCTCTCTACCAAAACAGACATCAGCAGTAGTGAACATAAAGGAGCCTCTTGCTACTGAAGCAGAGTCCAAGGAAAATGGCTCTGTCTCTAGCTTGTCACTACCAGCTCACAGCAGTGTTTTATCTGCTGGGACAAACAAACTCCTTCCTCCAGAATCTACAGAAAATGGGGATGATCTGTTTGAATCTGAAGACCTTTTTGCAAGCAGCTCGACATCCAGACCAGCTGCACAATCAAAACTGAAGGAGGGAATGCCAGACAGTGTGGCTAACAAACCCATCAAGAGCAGGGAGAAAAAGCCTGATCTGAGTGATCAGGACAGCAATGATCTCTTCCAGCCTGTACAACAAAAATCTTTAACAAAAAGCAGCCCTATACCATTTTTGGAGGAAGAGGAAGATGCTCTCTTCACCTCTCAGAAAACTGGAAAAAAGGAGTTAAAATCTGCTCTCCACCAAGCAGTTGACCCTACTGCCCAAGATATCTTTGAGGTAATGGCTGAACCTGCCATGTTGTTTTTTTGTTCTGCACAGCCATATGCAGACCCCTCTAACTTGGGCTTAATGGAGGCTGCTGAATAGGATGGGGAGTGAAGTAAACTCTCAATCCTGCTCCACTGCTGGGAAATGGAAAGTCTTTCTTTGGTTGTTCAGCCCCTAATTATCAGCAGTGGTTTAAAAGGTGGAGCCTTAATACAGAGCAGGCATGCACTGAATGTGCTGTGACAACATATCTTTTTCAGAATAATAAGGTATTTGGTTCTTACCTGTTAACTGTCTGTTCAATGCCCAGCAGCTAAATAACACTTTAAAAAAGGAATAAAATTGGTCAGCTGGGCACTTGATACAGGCCTCTGTGTGCTGTACTTGACCTGTGTACAATCCACTACTAAGGCACTTCTGCCAAGTCCCCCGTGAGGAAAAGGGTCTCAAACTTCTTGCCAGTTATGTTGGCAAAGAGCTCTCAAATCACTGAGTTGAACCACTGACTGATAAGCCCAAGAAGCCCAAGTCTTCTAAACATCTTAGCTGCTGTGTACAGATAATTTCACTATTTTCTTGAAGTGTGTTGTGGTTTGAAGAGATCTTTCTGTTTTTCTCCAAGGATGATATATTTGCTACTGAGGCAATTAAGCCAATGACCAAACTTAAAGAGAAGATGTCAGAGACTAACCTGTTTGATGATAACATTGATATTTTTGCGGATCTAACTGTAAAACCAAAAGAAAAGAAGACCAAGAAGAAGGTGGAACAAAAGTCCATATTTGACGATGATATGGGTAAGTGTATGTATAAGGAAAAATCTTGCTACTAGTCTTGTAATATTGTCCTGAGCTGCATTCATCTAAGATGTTTTAGAATGCTCTGCTTTCTTTTACTTTTCAACTGCTCTGAAATCTCTGGTCATCTGTGTATTTTAACCTTGGATGAGAACTTTCTGGATTTGTAGAACTAGCATGGCATTTAAGTAGTTTAGGAGAGTGTATAAAATTCTTCTGAGAAAAGTTTAATTCCTGTAGGGAATTACTCCAGACAAGTTTCTCAGAGACTCATCTCACATTGTTACGGCTCTGAGACAGATTCTGTATTACAATTTGCACAGCTTTTTGTATTGTACTTTCAGATGAGTCACTGATATGAACAAATTAGCATCTCTGCCCATCCCACCTTCACTATTGTGTTAACTGCCTTGGAGCCCATAAGCTTTTGTTTACATTCATGTACCCAGGACAGTTTACAGATACTACACCTGAAAGGAAAGGTTTGCCATATATAATTTGTTGAAAAACCAGCAAGTAGTAATGTGAAATGATGCAAAGCATGCTCATTTCTTCTCCATCAGCGGAGATACAGAAAGTAACATGATTCTCAGCTGAGCCTGTTCTCAGGCTCTTCATGTTCATAGCTCTTCTTTTAGATTGCGTGTATTTCTTTTCTTCTCTAGCTTTGGTTCTTGTCAAGTCTTCACTCCCTCTAGCTTACTCAAATTGAACCTGACTTACCGCTGTTTTACTTGGACTGCTGCTAAGCATTCTAGTCTGATGGCTGAAGTCTGTAAATGTGCCAGAAAACTTGCTGGAGAATGAGCATCTTGAGATTTCAAAATCTTCTCGACTGATGTGAAAAATAAAGACTTAAAGGTTTGTTAGGAAGATATTTGAAATACATATCGAATGATCTTTAAAAAAATCTTATTTTAATAATTTACCTTTTTTCATCTATAGTAAATGAAAGAATTTGCCAAGCAGTTACCCCTTCCAAATATTCATCACAAAAACCTGAACTGAATGTTGAAAAAACATTCAGTTGTAGAGTGCCACTTGAAAATAAGCCACAACAGAATCTGTTGCTTGTATTCCTACTTTTGAAATTGACTCTGATGCCAAAGCTTTGTGTTTGATGTCACATCTGCTCTTGATGCCTATTGCATCTAAAGCACCTGCATCTGATGGTCTTCATCTTCCTCTAGAGTGGTGACTGTTCAGTGGTACAGCGAAAGGTAAACAGCTTCTTAGTGCCCACGGAGCTCCAGAACACCCTCGGGAGTGCAGGAAGATGCCTGAACATGAGGATGTCCAGCTGGCAGTAGAGTTGTGGAACTGGCACTTGCCTACCTTTCACATTAAGGGCTGGCTTAAGTGATTGTGGTAGCACTTTTACAGAGCTGTATATTGTTTTAGGAGAACCTTTGTGCTGCAAATGAAACAGTAAATTTCAGCTGCAGTTTGAGGGGTGTGAAGGCTGCAGGCTGTTTCCTTTTGTCCTACCACACCTTCCAGTCACTAGAGTCCTCAATCACCTTACAGCAGATGTCACCTCTGCCTCTCTTCAAAATGGTGACTGAGCTTTCTTGTACTCTGACAAATACTGTTTTCCCTGGGCAAAATGTTTCTATTCTTTAAGCCTTTTTATAAAAAAATGGAAATGATACCTCTACCGCTTATGGCACTCACTGTACTTGCCCTCTGCTGTAAAGCTAATCCTTGTGATAGCTTCTTGCTTTGGAGTGATGCCAATAGAGGATTACTCTGTTTTGCTGCCTTTCTAAACTGCTCTTGTGCTGAAATGTGGGCCTGGATTATTCCTGTGTAATCCCTATGATCAGCACAGTAGCAGACACGTGCTGAATTGAAAGTAGTGAGAAGAGACAGGGAAACATATTGTGATAGACCACATTGTGCTTGGCCTCTGCTCAAGTTTAGGCTACGTGCTGAAGATTGAAATACTAGTTTTTATACTCTGGGCTAGTAATTCACAGAATATTCTGAGTTGGAAGGGACCCGCAAGGATCATTGAGTCCACCTCTTACGTGAATGGCCTTTACGGGGATCAAACCCACAGCCCTGGTGTTAGTAGCACCGTGCTGTGACCAGCTAGTCTCAGTGGCTAGATTAACCTCCATGTAACACCCATCTTTTCTTAATAGGGATTCAAGACCAGTTATGTGCTATGTACAGCAGCTTTGTGAATCACTGGTGATCCTTGTATCTAAGTCTTGTAATTTTTTTGTTTTACACTCCAACTGCATAATCTGAGTATCCTAAATTTCATAGTTTACTGTAAGAGATACACTTTTGTGTATGCTCTGGAAACCTCATGAAAGCCCCTCAGCATGTGTATGGTAGCAGCTTCATGTCTTTCCATGAGCAAAGTCCTAAACATAAGCAGTTCGAGCCACAGCAAGAACTGCAGGGCTGTGAGCTCTGCAGCTGACACAGGCTATCTGTGTTGGATGATTTAAATTCTGTGTATTGGTGTCCTCTGCCTTAATGGCTGTGTGATATTTTTCCACTTTGTGGTCCTAGTTATTCACATCAGAAATGCTTGTATTGAGGAAGGTGGTAGGAGACCTTGATTCAAGACCCTGATTCAGGACTTTTTAAATATTCATCAGGATGGTGGTTATAGCTGTCTGCCTCTTTGCATCTTAGCAATGGTCTGTTTTTAGGGGGTTTATATTATGTTCTTATTGTGCTGTAGATTAGGCTCATGGTTAGTGGCTATCACTACAGTAGTTGCTAGCAACTACCATCTTTTCCTCTTCTGATTTTCTTTAGCAACAACCTCACAGCTCTTGGATCTCTCAGGTTCTTCAGACACTAGTGTTCTAGATAAGATGGATGTTATCTGGCACTTGCATGATAGAATTTATTGTGGAGCTTTGGTTTATTAGTACTTTTCAAAAGCTTATGAGAGACTGAACATGTTATAAAATACAAGTATTATGCTGTCTCTTGAGAAGGAAAAAACAAATCTTAATTTGATTTACAGCTAACAGCTCCCACGTATGTCCTTACAAATGCATCCAGAATTGTAAGTAGCAGGAAAGCATTTGTTTATCACAGAATGTCCTTGGCAGCCACTGCTGTGTGATGGAGTCTCTCATGTACAATGCTGCTTCTGTTCAGTAGTCACTTCTCATTAAAATCTTTTTTTTTGTTCCCCTCCTTAGATGATATCTTCTCTAGCAGCCAAGTCAAGATACCCACTCCCAAAGCCAGATCTTCCCAAGCAGCCTCAGAAGCAAAATCTGAAAGCAAGATCCTGAGCACGTTTGATGACCCACTGAATGCCTTTGGAGGCCAGTAGCCAAGGGGATGTGTGGCAGAGAAGCGGCCTTCCTTAGCCCTGTCCAGTACTAATACTCGATTCTCTAATTCAGTAGAGCTGGAATGAGATGGGCATGGATATTTAAATGAGATTACCCATTTAAAATGGTTAGTATTCTCTTGTGCTAGTCTAATTCTGCTAAATTATATATTTTTAAAAAAATACAGTAACTTCCTGCTATCACGTTTCCATGGTGCCGAGATTAATATAGCCTGTGCAATACCTGCAATGAAGTAATCTATTATATAAAGTATAGTTTGTTTTATTGAACAGATCTATAGATAAAATAATTGATAAATAGTAAATGGAGTCTGGTAAACTTGATCTGTCTGCATGTCTTACTTTCCTCTTTACCTCTTGCTTATACTGTCTGCATCATGACTTGAAAGCAGCCAAAACCACTACCATGCCTTGTGTGGGTCAGCTGCCACCTACTGAGCTAATGGGAGGGTCAGGCTGGGTTCAGTATCAGGTACAGCTTCTCTTATGGAATGAAGCAGTTAGGAAATCTCAGCGCAGGACTTGACACTATCTGGAATGAGATTTCATATAGGCAGCTAACGTGGGCTATAAAAATAATAATGGTTAATATTTCTCTGCCAGGAAGAGTGTGTTACAGATGAGCACCGAGTGCTCCACGAAGACAACAGAAACCTAACAGTGTCTTCTGTTCAAGTTGTAGGCCATTAAATGAGATTTTTCATCTGCATGGAGTTGCCAGAGTTTTGCAAATAACACTTTTCACACAGTCCATCTATACAGAGCACACTTGGTCACTTTCAGGCTCACAAGCCTATGTACATACTTTATACAGAGAGTCTTGTGCCTGAAGCTTGCTGTCTGCTTTCCTTTCTCATCCATAACACAGTGTAAGGTGTATAGAGGAGGTTGCTGCTCTGGAATCCCTCTGTCAGATGTATTTGGTTTAACTTTGCTTCCTGTATTTTCTAGATTCCCTTCTGGAACAGATGCCATTAATCATACTTGATACCCAGTGGTAGATGCTTGCTCTCCTGCATGCATACAAGCAGAGCAAATGCATAAATGCAGGAGGATCAAATGTTTATTTTATTGTGCAAGTGACTGATTGCAATTCTGACTAGATTCACTGCCTTTATAAAAGTGATGTACTACTTTATCTCAGACTCTTAAGACTGTTCTGCTGTGAATTTAAAGCATGTGCTCTGAGGACTTCTTTGAGATCAATTCCCACTTGCACTGAAGTCCTCGTTCTGAGACATCTGCTTCAGTGTCTTGTTTCTCAAGTTGGATTTCCTTTATCAGGCACAGTAAATACTACAGCTGAAACATCTAGCACTAATGAGGGTAAAGCAGAAGGAAAGGTTGAAAGGGATAAAGGAGAAACATGATGTATTGGTTTGCACCATAGGTGGGCCTGGCAACGATTGATGTTAAGTGGGGGGTAAGCTGGGAGTAGCAGCTTGAAAAAGAGTGTGGGGGCTATTTGTAAATGGGTGTCTACAGTGAAAGCACTTGAACTTTATTTATAGGCATTACATCTGCTGCATATGCCTCATACATGATTTGGACTGCTTCTTTACTCCTTTCTTCTGTGCTTGGAAGGGCTTCAAAGATATGATGGAGGAAAGAAGGAAAAGATGGTGAATTCTTCTGTTTCTCCTCTGCATCTCTCTTCATGGCCCTTCACATTAATAACTTCTATTAGCATTGCAAAGAGGGCTGTTCACAAGCTAAGAACCCTGAGGGCCAAAAGCTCTTGAAGTAGAAGAAAAAAAAGCTCCTGCCTTATGAAAGTGTAAGAAGCACTGTGAAAGCTCAGTGGAGAAAAGTTCTTCATAGAAATTTGCACTATGATGTACATCAGAACCTTTCTTTTCACCTAGTCTTTCTAAACTGGCATAGGGAGAGTCTTTGTGCCTTTCCCTGTGTCTCTTCACATATTAAAGTGTCTGGTCCTCAATTTTAACAGACAGAGCCTGGTCTAGGCACTTCACTTTTGGGAGGGCTTGGTCTGAGTGGTGACTTTTTAAACTTGAGTTTTGGCTAGCGGGTTCGGTTTTGGGTTGTGTTGGTTTTTTTGGTGATTTGGGGTTTTTTTGTATGTTGGTTTATTTTTTGGGTTTGGTTTTGGGGTTTTTTTTTGCAAATTCGATAAACCATGGCTGCATATGTCTGCGTAGGGCAGAGCTGAAGGCCCAGTATTACAGCATCCAGAAGCTCTGACAAGGTCCCATACCTGCTACATGCTTCCGAAAGGCCACAGATTTAACTGGGCCTGAAACCAAACAGCGAGTCAGGGTAGGTCTTGCATATTTTAAAACCTAAATGGAAAGTAAGGTGGTTAATGTCATTAGCACCTGCTAATAGGATAAGCTTGTTTTCTCTAGCCTGTGATCATCCAAGGGACCCGCTGCTTCTGGGGCCTGCTCTGGCCACCTCACGCTGAAACGGGAGCACAGTCGAGCACTGACCTTCAGTGAAGGTGCCCGAGAGCAGTGCCTGGCCCCTGCCAGGGCCGGGAATGTTCGCGTCCTGGCTGGGAACAGCGGGGCGGCCAGACGCGCTGGGAGGCGGCCCGCCCCTGCCTCCCGGGCCCAGCGCTGCGCTCGGACACACCGGCACCGCCTGGGAGCCTCGCGGGCTGAGCGCCAAGTGTCCCTGTTGACTTTGCAGGTTGGCGGTGGTACGGCCGGGGCGAGCCGCCGGAGCCACCTTAGCCTTAATCTGCCCTGGCCGCCTCCCCGGCCCCGCCGCACTCCGTGACCCGGGAGGCAGCGTGGCCGCCGGCGCTGTCACGTGTCCACCGGTAGCGCTGGGGGCGTTGCACAGACGCATAGAGCGGTTTGGGGCGGAAGGGACCTGAAACCCCATCCCCTTCTCGCCCCCCGGCCCCGAGCAGGGACACCTCCCACCGGACTGGGCTGCCCGAATCCCCATCCAGCCTGGCCTTCAACACTCCCAGGGATGGGGAAGTATATCCGGGTCCTTCCCCGCGCACGCGCTGCCGCCCCGCGTCTTAACGACCACAACAAGCGGCCCGGTGGGCGCCCGCCTCTGAGGCACGGCGAGCCCCGCCCCCTGGGGCGCTGATTGGTCGAGGTTCGTGGGAGCTGGCGTCCCATTGGTCCGCGGGAGGAGCTGTCAGAGGGGCGGGGCAGCGCGGGGGCTGCCGGGCGGCGCCTCCTGGTCCGTCCCCCCCGGCGGCTCCGGCTGCGCTCCCGGTCCGTGCGTCCCGCCGGGCCCGGCC
>VYZQ01030228.1:1615-33301 GCA_013400655.1 Mystacornis crossleyi
TTAAGGTCCCATCCAACCCAAACCATTCTGTGATTCCATGCTTCTATACCTGGATCAGCTCTGCTGACATGAAATTCCAGAAACTTAAAATAACCCAACCAAACAACAGCAAAAAATAATCCACTCCTTCCCACATTAAATGAAACAGATTGATCCAAGCACTGGAACATCTCACCACCCATAAAAACCTTTCAGACCTAAAAAACAAAAAAAAGAAAATAATAAAATTAAATAAATAGTTATGCTCAAGTATTAACTAAACCATTATCAATCAATTAAAGCTTAAATGGTGAAATAAAAAGAGGATGTTCAGGGATCCCTGATGGGGTGGGGGAGTTCATCAAGGTTCAGTGTCTGAGGTGGGTATCCAGTCAAAGCTGGAGCCCAAAGGACAGGATTTCTAGGAGAGGACATACGGCAGTGTCAGTGACTGAGAGGGAGCCAAGACCGCAGCTCTGACTGGGCACCTCACTGGGAATCACTGCATCATTAAGGATGGAAAAATCTTTCAGGTCATCGAGTTCCCCCAGCTCTGCCAAGGCCACCACTGCCCCATGTCCCCAAGTGCCACATCCACCTGGCTTTTAAGTCCCTCCAGGGATGGTGATTCCACCATGAGCAGCTGTGCCAGTGCCTGAGCACCCTTTTGGTGAAGGAATGGATAAATGAAGTCGGCTGGAATAAAAAATCCCAGCAGTGTAATTTAACCATTACAAACCCTTTAAGAAAATAATTGTACAGGAGGGATGCCAATAGATTGGTAACTACACTTTAAACTGGGACAGGAATTGGGATTTCTAGTTTGGGATGAGATCCTTCCATGCTCAGTGCACCATCTGTGCTGCTAAAAGGATGCTGGTAACTGATAAACGCAGTGCTCCAGGAGAAACAGTCCAGTTTGAGGTGTAAATCGGCTCTTACACTGCAATCTACAAATGATTCTGCTGAATAAAAAGCACAAAATATTAAGTACAAAGAGGCTCAATCACCTCAAATAACGATTAGCCGTAAGTGGATACATTATACCACAGACATGTCTCTGCTCTGTTAAATATTAATTTAAATGGACACATTTTAAAAGACATATAATAGGGATAAGCATTTTTTGTTAGAGGAGAGCAACTCCTGTTAGTGAATAAGAAAGGAACAGCTCAGAGGAGAGCAGAATGAAAGATTTCATTCAAGAACAGTTCAAGGATAAGAAAAATATACGGTACAGTAACCTGATACAATTATTTGCATATACACATATGCATTCAGTGCAGCTTTTCTAAATTAATGCCTTAAAATCTTGAATTGCAAGCTAAGTGAGATAATACACTGCTGATCTCCAGCTCTGTGAGATCACTCAGCTTTACTAGATGACTCCAGTATGGAGTAACACTGAGCTAAAACACACATGGAGCTGAAACCAGCCCGGCTTTGGCTGCAACTCGAGGCAGCGTCAGCGGCTGCCGCTGCAAAATGTGCAGAGAGCTCTCTCCAAGCTTCACACACACACCCTAAATAAATCCTGTGCCAAAACACAGCAAATACTCTCTGTCAGAGACCAAGCTGGAACGCTGTTTGGCTTTTTCTTTTTTTTTTTTTTGCTTCCTTAAGTTTCAGCTTGAGAAGTGCTTGGGAATGCTCTGATTCGGGAAGGGAAATACCAGCCTGAGCATGTGCCCACCTTGTTTCCTCCACTGGTGATATTATTATATTATTATATACATTGTAAATTTGTTGGTGATAATTTACTGAGAAATTCGGTACATTTGCCAATTATCTGTCTACACAAAACTAACAGGAATCACAGAAACACAAAATCATAGAACCAGGGAATGGTTTGGGTTGGAAGGGACATTAAAGCTCATCCAGTGCCACCCCCTGCCATGGGCAGGGACACCTCCCACTAGCCCAGGCTGCTCCAAGCCCTGTTCAGCCTGGCCTTGCACACTTCCAGGGGCAGTCACAGCTTCTCGTGCAGTTTTTAGCTGGGTAAAATGCTGCCAAAACTCCCCTCTGCTCCCAAAGCACTTTTGGGGGGAATTATGGGATACCCAGGACTGTTTTCTAGAGGAAACCCCACGGAAAAGGAAAGAGAAGCTTTGCAAAGCAGCAGAAGTCTGAAGACAAAAACAGGAGAGTGACAGCACAAGAGAAGCCTTTCTTTGACTCGTTACCATTTTGTTGGGAGTTTTCCAGAGCGTTGGTCTCCTACAGCTCCTTCTATGATGGAATCAGGTGATGTCAAAATAACCCCAATTCTGCCTTAATGCTTCGTTCGCTTTGGTTTAAGCTAAAAACAAAGACACACATGGATGATTATGGAATGGAAAACACCAGCAACTGAAAATAAAGCTTTTTTTGCAGGATTCTGAATTATCATGAACGGTGAAAACAAATAAATAAATATAAACAAAGGACACAAAAGCTTTATCTTAAATGATGGGTATAATGTATACACATTAAAATATATATACATTGGAATAAAAGGATGAAAATAACAGGTAAAAAAACACATTATGTTTGCAACAGATGATAGAAACGAATAAAAATCTGCTTACAGGAACTGAAAACACGCTGCCACGGTGTATTCCTGCTTTTTTTCACCACTTACCCAGCTGCAATTACCATCACCTCAGCCACAAGCAGCAGATCTGGGGAGGGAGGGGGATTATTAGGGGCTTCTTTGTCATCCTGAATTACCTGCTCCGTGTGTGTAAACAAGCACCGGCTTAAACATTCAAAGGAATTTGCCGCCAAGAAAAGTCATCTTTATTGTCATTGTCCCCAATTTCACGGCCAGACCAGCAACACAGCCCGGCTGTGTGTCAGCACAGCCCCCAGTTTGAGGAATCCACACTGACACGACAAGAACTAATCCTATTATTTCCTTAACGGCATCTGAATAGGCATTTTCCAAGTCCTGCTTCTTATTGTAAGTTTAACCCGTGTGTTAATTCTCTTACTGAGATCTCAAGCTGCTTTCTCTAGAATCAGGGATTTAGGGGAATCAAATCCCTTCTATTCAATTTGCTACTTAAGAGACAAACCTTTCAAAATTAAACTTGCAGGCTGTTTGCCTAAAAAACATTGCTTCTCTTTCCAAGGAAAATATCTTTAAAACTCGTTTTAAGCACAGAGTAAAGAAGTTTTTAGCAAATCGCAAGTTTAAACCTCAGAGTGGCTGCCTTGAAGTAAAAACCAGGAGGGCAGAAATCCACTGGGGGAAAGGTTTTCAGTTTATTTCAATACCAATCTGATGAGTGAACAACCAAGCAGTGCTTTGTTTGAGTAAATTATTTCCTATTATTGTGATTCTCCTCCAGTAAACCCCAATCACAGAATGGTTTGGGTTGGAAGGGACCTTAAAAGTCATTTTGTTCCAACGCCCTGCCATAGGCAGGGACACCTTCCATAATCCAGATTGTTCCAAACCCCATCCAGTCTGGCCTTGAACAATTCCGGGGATGGGGCAGCCAAAGCTTCTCAGGGCAATATTCAGAGGTGATCAAGTGGGGAAAGACTTGGGCAAAACCCCACTTCTTGTAGACACTTCCTGTGGCTGAAAAAATTTTGAGCACATTGTGCTCAGGGGAGCTTTCCTTTCTGTAATCAAATATTAAGATATGAAGCCCCATGAAAACAAACATCTCACTCTACACACACATAGACATGTTCTGTGCTTTCCAGCAAAGCCACAAAAACAGATTTGCTGTGGGTCCACAGCAACTTATAGGTAGCGCATTAAATATTGATTGAAAAATAAATCCAAATAATTAGGCTTAAATTTTAATACCCATGTACGTTTCTCTATAATTCATCATGAACGGCGTTTTCTGAGGTTCCACGAGAGGCTCTGGGTTTAGTTTTAATTATGCATTTATTACATAATTCACCAAATTCAGTAATGTGCAGTGACTCTCACATCCATTGAAGTGAGTAACGAGATTTATCAGCCCAGTTTGTCACACAACAAACAGGATTCAAAGCCTTATAAAGGCGGGTGATGAAAGATACATGGAGGGAGGGAAGAACCAGCAGCAGCTTTATTTCCATGTAATAATGCTAATAATATGCAAATAATTCCCCATCTTAATGAATACTTCAGATGAATGCCACGTTCCAAACGGGGATGGCACAGGGAGAGAGGGAACTCAGCTGCTGGGAGTGTTCAAAGCTCTTTGGAAGCCACGAAGTTACAGCTGTGGGTACCACTGAGCTTCCCTCCTCCCCTCGGAGGGAAGCTGGACACTGGAACAGCTCCCCAGGGAATGGGCACGGCCCCAAGGCTGCCAGAGCTCCAGGAGCATTTGGAACATGCTCAGGGATGCCCAGGGTGGGACTGTTGGGGTGTCTGTGCAGGGCCAGGGGCTGCATCAATGATCCTGATGGATCCCTCTGAACTCAGGATATTCTGTGATCCCATGATCCTCACGCACCAGGAAGTGACACTGTCACACAGCAGAAGGTACCTAAGCTCCTCAAGCTCCTTACATCCTGTTTTTAGACAGTGACAGTCACATCAAAAACGTGGACAGTTTTCAAAACAGGCAGGGATGCACACACACCCCTGTAGGAATCTCTGTCCAGAGTCTGGAGCACAGACAACATTTTATATGCCCAAACCTCCAGGGGTCTGGGACTTGCTCTCCCTAAATACTTCTGGTGACTTTCAAAGTTGCATTTAGAAGCTTCTCCCGAGCCACTGCAATTATTAGAAGAGTCTTACTGTCCTTCAGCAAATATTTTAATGAATTTTTTTACCATTCCCAAAGCTTTTGCAAACCTCCCCCCCTTTCAGCAGGAATCATCTCCCCTGGGACACTGGGCATGTGCTCAGAAGCCAGTGGTACCAGGTATGTGCCATGCTGTTCTTTTCCCTTATGATTTCATCCTCAAACATCTTGTGGGAACTCGAATATTTGAGACTTACAACCTCCTCACAAAGCCAAGCCAGCATCCCTTCCCACGTTCTCACTTGAAACCCACTTTTTTCAGTCCTCCTTAGACATCCCTTTCATTCAGCTTCTCACATCCACATTCCAAATCCTCTGGGATTTCCAGTCTCTCTCCTCTCTCAACAAAGTGTTAGGAGAAACAGGAACCTTTGGGGTGTCTCCTCCCTCTGCCAGAAGATGCCCCCAAGCCTCCTTTTCTCCAGGCTGAGCCCCTCCAGCTCCCTCAGCCATCGCTCATACGACTTAAAATTTCTAGGCCCTGAATTCCCATTGAACAAAAAGGCTTAAAATCCCACAAAAGTTCACCCTGATGCTGAATGGGGGTGCTGGATCCTCCTCTATGCTCCTCCCTGGGGATATGACAGAGTGAACCTCTCTCTTCTCAGGCACCAGAGGATCTGCACAGAAGATAACAGCCCTATAAATGGCACACAAACCTTCCACCAACTTTCTGCAATTCCCCTCTGGGCCCCAGGGCAGCCAAATGTGAGACAGAAGCCCCAGGACACCAGGCTTCGTTAGGTCTGGCACTCACAGCTCTGCTCCCGGGATATCCCAACTGGAAGACAACAAAATCACCCCTCTGGAATCTGCAGCTCCAGTGCTCTATCGTAAGACTCGACTGTGAACCCACAGGCCCTTGAAGTATCTGCTTATTTTGACCTCAGACACAGAGGGAAATCAGCTGCTTTCAGTGTGAGGTGGGACCAGTGGAGAGAGAATTTTTTCAACGTCTGATCCAGCACCAGCAGAACTTGTTGCTCACTGCGTGCAGAGACACTCTCTGAACTGCAAAATAAACTCAGTCCTCACCTCTGCTTAAAGGATGCCCTCGGACACCAGATGACAGTGGGCTGTGACCAGGTATTTACTGCAAAATATCAAAGCTGCTGCAGGAAAGGGGAAACCCTGAGCCGGAAAAGACACAGAGTCTGTGCTGCACCCACTGAAATGCAGCATTCCCAAAATAAAGGTTTTCAATTTGACTCATTTCTCCTCATGACCTGGACAGCAACCACCCTATCAGTGATTACAGAATCATCACAGAATGGGTTGGGTTGGAAGGGACCCTAAAGATCACATCATTCCACCCCCTGCCACGGACAAGGACACCTTCCATTATCCCAGGTTGCGCCGAGCCCCATCCAGCCTGGCCTTGGACACTGCCAGGGATCCAGGGGCAGCCACAGCTTCTCTGGGCACCCTGTGCCAGGGCCTCCCCACCCTCACAGGGAACAATTCCTTCCCAGTATCCCATCTATCCCTGCCCTCTGGCAGTGGGAAGCCATTCCCTGTGTCCTGTCGTTCCATCCCTTGTCCCAAGTCCCTCTCCAGCTCTCCTGGAGTCCCTTTAGGCCCTGGAAGGGGCTCTAAGTTCTCCCTGGAGCCTTCTCTTCTCCAGGCTGGACACTCCCAGCTCTCCCAGCCTGGCTCCAGAGCAGAAGCCTGGGAAGACACCATTTGAGACCAAAACTGGACAAATCACACTTCACTTCCTTCTCCATGTATTTCATGGGCAACACAAGAGTGAAGATGAAATACTCCTCCCCCAGAAACATTCTGCTCTAGTAAAAAACACAGCACTGCCAAGTAGGGCACTGTGAAATTATTCAGACTCCAAGTAGTATCACAAATTTCCAATAACCCACAAAGCCCTTAATTCTTCCCCAAACAATTTCTGAGTACATCCAAGCACACAACGGAAAACAAGCAGGGAAGGAACGAGTGACTTTTTACATGGGCTGGTAAGTGATAGGACAAAGGTGGGAGACAGAGGGGAGATTTAGATGGGTCATTAGGAGGAAATTCTCCCCTGTGAGGTTGGTGAGGCCCTGGCACAGCTTGCCCAGAGAAGTTGTGGCTGCCCCTGGATCCCTGGAAGTGTCCAAGGCCAGGTTGGATGGGGCTGGGAGCAGCCTGGGATAGTGGAAGGTGCCCCTGCCCATGGCAGGGGGTGAAAGTCCTGCAGCAGAACTGTTTCAACCTGTTCACCGATTACAGAATCTAAATAAAATAAAGGCAGATGGACAAATAAGCAACCAAAGCAGCACATCTGAGCTCCCAGGTGGGGAAACATCACTTAATAAGGGAATTTTGTGGGCAGCAGCACCAGAGCTGGAAACCTTTATTCCGGCCTCTACAATCAGCACTTGCAGCACTTTGTTGACACAATAGAACATGGCTCAATTTCAAGCACCGTTGAGGTTGAGTAATTTCAAACATCTTTTAATGGTTGTAGAGAGTCCAGAGGGAAGTTGGTTGAAAAGATCCCCAAGGCAGCCACGTGGAAATAGATACAAACCCCTTCAGATCATTCCAGTGCCAGGCAGGAGGCAGGAATGGAGACACAGGAGGCAAAAGGGGAAAGGTGAGGATCCACACTTGCAGCTAAACTGCTTTAAAGCATTTATTTATGTCCAGTGGCTCCATTAAAAGTTCACAGTGTGCCTTGGGGAGCAGTAACAGACCAATTCCATCAACACAGATGATGCTTCAGAAATGAAATTTTAAGCGTAATCCGTACTCCTATTTCTTCTCATGGCATGACCACTCCTTTCAGAGGGAAGTCGTCCTCCTGTTCTCTTCTAGGTACCAAAATTGTGCATGAGAAATCAGATAAGACATTAATACAGCTGGATTTAACTAGAATATTATGCACTAAGGCACAGGTGCTCTTAAGGAAAATCTGGGAAAGATTGCTGATAAACCTGAGTTGGGAACAATGACAGGGAAAACAGGCAAATCCTCATCTACAGAGCTTCCCCTAAACTCGTGAGGTCAAGGGAGAGCCCCTTGAAAGTCTAAATTAAATTTACAAAGGACAAAATTACCTGCTGGCTGTTGTTATTTGAGCATTTTTCAGAGCAGGATCCAGCAGCAGTATCCCAGCAAGGAATTTCAGGATAACAAACAGTAAGAACAAACCAGCACCTGGGGTTTGTGCGGGCTTTTATTCACTCATATTATGATTAAGAATAAGGAAATCTGTCCTGAGAACATCGAGTGAAACTCAGCTCTTTAGGATGCCCTATTAGAACAGGGGTGCTCCACAAATGTGCCTGTCAATGACACCAACTCACCACTCCCACTCCAGTTTGTGCCCCTGAAATGATGCCAGGGAAAACAGGAACGCACCTCCTGCAACAGGACAACACCCTGAGGTTGAAGGCTAAAAACTGCTCGAGTCCTGCTGGCAGCTCTGGTTTCCTCCTGACCTCGAAACTCTGTGCACAGGCCAGACTATCCCCTGCTCCAGAGGCTGGAGAGTTTAAATCTGGCAGCACGGGCAAACAACCAGGGCCACAAATGGCCCAGAAACCCTGAGACAAAGCATAGAGATGATGGATGCAGAGTGCTCTGTCTTCCTCTGGCTGAGGAAGACAGTCCGAGGAAAGACTCTGCTGCTGCTTCCTGAAGCTTTCTGGGAGTGCTCCGCAGGGACATCGCTCTTGGAAGTCAAAACAGATGTGAACATTCATGAAGTGGTGCCCACAGCACTCCTGTCCCATCTGGAATCACAGAATCATGGAATGGTTTGGATAGGAAGGGACCTTAAAGTTCATCCAGTCCCACCCCCTGCCATAGGCAGGGACAACTTCCACTAGCCCAGGTTGCTCCAAGCTCCGTCCAACCTGGCCTTGGACACTTCCAGGGATCCAGGGGCAGCCACAGCTTCTCTGGGCACCCTGTGCCAGGGCCTCCCCAGCCTCACAGGGAAGAATTTCTTCCTAAAATCTCTAATCTAAACCTACTCTCTTTCAGTTTAAGCCATTCCCTGCGTCTTGTCCCTCCATCCCTTGTCCCAAGTCCCTCTCCAGCTCTCCTGGAGCCCCTTCAGGCACTGTAAAGGGCTCTGAGGTCTCTCCAGCGACCTACTCTTTGCAGGCTGAACACCGCCAGCACTCCCAGCCTGTCTTCATGGAATATTTTACGTTTTTATGTTGGGGAAATAAACAGCAGCAGGACTGTCAGATTTGCTCTGCAGCCAGCGATGGGGACAACTCTGCGGCTTCACCCTGAGCCATGGGACAGCTGCTGTGCAGGTCTGCCTGCTTCCAACAGATCCCGCTGCACCCACCACTTCTGAGCACCTCCCGCAGCGCTGCTTTTAGAGGAAAGCCAAGTTAAATCCTTCCTGTCCATTTGCTTTCTTCAGGAGATGATTCAAGCCCTTGCACAGATGCACACAGCTGTCCCAAACTGCACCAGGATGGTTTCAATTCTTCCTTAAGTTTTATGAGTATTCCACGAGTGAAGAATGAAAAACACCTTCTCCCACATCACTTTAGAGAGGAGAGAAAGCCTCAGAGGCACCAGCAGCTGCTGAAATTGCTCCTTCTAAGCCTGTCCTGACACCTAAAAACCCGAAACCTTTCCCTGAAGGAAGACTTTCCTCAGTGCAGCACAAGCTACTGCACCAAGCCCTGAATAATTTGCCATTTGCTCCTCTACCCAGCAGAGGTAAGGAGTAAATCAGCACCTCTGTGGCTCTGTCACAGATGCCACAGGATTTTCCAGACAGGCAGACTGTAAGTGCTGCCCTGCTGGGACACCGCACTCCACGTCACCGGCACATTAAGAGGAACATGATCCCAGCATTAGCTGTGGGAACACTCCCAGTAAATAGCTATTTTTCCAGCCTGATTTCTCCAGCTTCCATCACCTCACATTTTGATGAAGATTCTTCCTGTGAGCAGACTCATCACTGCCCAGCTAACTGTCCATCCGGCCCAGACACCACATTTATTCACACAAGGCTGTGGCATATGGATTTTTCCTTCAAAAAATGAGGAGTATCAGCATTTTCCTATCACTCTTCTGGAGCAAAAGTGATCTTAACTCCCCCCTCTTAAAACCTGGAGCACATTTCATGAGAACTCCACTTTGTCAGGGCATGGTGAGGTCACAGATCAGTCTGGCAGGTGGAAAAGGACGTTTAAACGTGTTTTTAGGGTCGCCAGAGGAGGATTCCTCAGACATTCGGGTTTTTCAGCAGCTCTCTACTGCCTGAATGCAAAGCAGTCTCAGCTGAATTTCACTAATTCCTTCAAAGGCTCTCTTACACTCATCTGCACAGATTATGCAGTAAATACGCTTTAAGAAGGCACTCTCTAACCCCAACAAGGCTATTCAAAAAATAAGGCTTAACCAGCTGACCTTTGATTATCTTCAGTAGTTCACCCATCTGTCTCCACAAATTTCAGCCTCAAAGCAACGCTTCCTTTAGGTGTCCGAACTGGATGTTAATAATTACAATGCTCTTCAATGAAATGGTGATATAAAAGCATCCAAACTGTCCCCCAAAAAAGCTCAGTAAGGGCTGTGAACACTTAAAACTCTCTTGAAAGTCACCATGTCCCAGGCATAGGACACTGAAGCAGCATTTCTACTTCAAGTGACACATCAGCACCACCCCATCAGGATCTGAGCCCCTGTCTCACACTTGGATAAGATCAGCCCAAATGAGATGAGCCCAAGTCCTTATATGTTAATTAACTCCCACACAGTGACTTTGGGAAGAAACCTTTTCGGTAGCTTTGCCTTTTGTAGTGGCAGTGTTTACACAATTGGGGAGCTGTGAAGAAAACTGGGATTGCAGCTTTCACGAAGTGCAGCAGCCTGCAAAATAAGTGACATTTGTTACTAAAAATTAGTGAATTATTAGCCTAGAGGCAGAGCAGCTCCAAGGTGCTGGCACCATGCTCCAGCTCCTTTACGGCCTTCTCCCTGGACACCTCTGTAACCATTCCTTACGAGCTGCAGGAGACACGACATCCATCAGGAAATTTAAGGGTTATCTCAAACCTCCTGGGGTATCACAAACGTGAATTTTGCCCTTCTGCCTCTGGTTATTTTTAAGTCTCACCCACCTTTAATTGCAGCCAGGAGCTCACTCTACCACCGATCACAGAATGACAGAATAGTTTGGGTTGGAAGGGACCTTAGAGCCCATCCAGTCGCACCCCCTGCCATGGGCAGGGACATTTTCCACTATCCCAGGTTGCTCCAAGCCCCATCCAGCCTGGCCTTGGACACTTCCAGGGATCCAGGGGCAGCCACAGCTTCTCTGGGCAGCCTGTGCCAGGCTCTCCAGAGTTGCCACTCTCCTGATGGCTGTGGACTCAGAGAACAATTTCAGCAGCTCCAAGCCTCTAAAAGTGGGTTTTGACTCTTTCCAGACTGGAATCCAGCCTCTTTAACATCCAGTCTGGATACTGTAAGCAGCTTTTGAATTTGAAACCTTCCACTGAGTGCAAATTACAAGTTAGGTCTCTTTAGGTCCAAATCTGTCTCGCAGTGCATTTGAAACCACCCAGACAGATCCTGCTCCTGGCAGGGCTTGGAGATTGTTTTGATTACAGAAGAGAAAAAAAATGCACAAATACATCACAAAGAAATAGAGAAAGATGGAACTTTCAAACGGATGCAGCTTTGCTAGAGACAGGAAAAAAATCACAGGAAGAGGAAACCAGGGAGCACCAGGTTTGGGACACGTAAGACCTGCAAGAGGCTGATTACGGCCTTAATTAACAATCCCTGCACAGGGCTGGAGCAACAGGAGAGGCAGTGGGCAAAGCCAGCCCGGGGAAGACGTGAAGAAAGGCAGAAGCCGCTTTCCAGGAGAGCTGAGCTACAGGGACTCTTCACAGCCCCGATATCCATGAGGGAAGAGCACAAAGCCCCACCCACGGAAATGAATCTTGGCTCAGGAGTGAGACCGAGCTGTGAGAGTGGCGGAAGCGCCCACACTCAATTCCCCTGCCTTAACGAGCCTCAGAATAGATGAATATTTTATCACCTTTCACCCTGAATATTTGGAGGGTTTTTCATTTCAAGATAAAAGGAGGATGCAAACCCACAGCAACGCACAGTGGGGCACCCAGCTTGTTCAAAAAGAGATGTGGACCTGGTCGTGCACCTCCAAATTCCAACGGTGCAGCTGGACCAAGGATGCAGACAAGCTCATGAGATGTCACCTCTGTGCCTGAGGCCAGCTGAAATGTAAGAGGGGCACCGGGTGCACTTGTAACCTGGGTTTATGCAACAAAATTCTCTGCTCATACTCATCACGTGTCCTTCTGTAAAAAACACTGTGAACAGTGTAGGTTTAGATGGGATATTATGAAAAAAGTCTTCCCTGTGAGGGTGGGGAGGCCCTGGCACAGGGTGCCCAGAGAAGCTGTGGCTGCCCCTGGATCCCTGGAAGTGTCCAAGGCCAGGCTGGACGGGGCTTAGAGCACCCTGGGATACCGGAAAGTTCCCTGGCCATGGCAGGGGTTGGAACTGGATGAGCTTTAAGGCCTCTTCCAACCCAAACCATTCTGTGATTCTGTGATTCTGTGATAGAGCAAATTCTCTCCCTTCATCTCAAATTAAATCTAAGCATGAAGCAAAAGCGGCTGCATTTGTGTAGTGATACATGAAAGTGTCTGCAAAGCATTTTAGGATCCTTCAGGAAAAATGCTAAATATCTGTTCTATAATTCAATGAATGTTAATATATTCATCACAGATTTCAACTCTTCAATTGCATGGGAGAAAAACAAGAAAATTGGTGCTTGTTGCAACGTTACGACGCCAAGGGATGGAAGCGGTCCAGGGTCTCGGAATATTCAAGTTTTGTGTTCGATGCAGGGAAATCCCCCATCAGAACACAAGCAGAGCCTGTGTGCTGTGGGATAAGGAGCATCACACTCAGGCATGCTGGCTTTGACCTCCAAAGCCACAAACCAGGTGTTATTTTACCTTTTTGTGGTTGCCAAAATCAAACCCAAAGCTGCCTCTGTCCTCGCACAGAGGGCCCTGGTCCTGCTTGCCAGACAGAGCCGGGTGAATCATTCTCCTCGCTCATTTTTCACTTTGTGCCCTTCTAAAAAGCTGTACCTGAGGTGCCTCCGTGTGCCAGCAGCTCTTGCCTGACCCGACCTCGTGAGGACAGGGCTGCAGACCACAAAGGCAAAGCACTTGCCCTCCTTTTCCCAGGCACGCCATTCACTGCTACTCCAAGGTATTTTTGTTCGCTGCTTGGAGCGACTCTGAGCACATAACTGCCCTCCTTTGTTCGGGCTCCTCAACAAGAGAACCCACTGCTTTTGCAGTGTGCTCAAACACAAAGACTCTCAGCAATACCATGCATTTAACGGGCTCGGGCTATTTTAGCATGTGCTAAATTAGGGGAGTGTTTGTAATGCGCTCACCTAAATGATCGGTGCTCACACACCTCCTGCTTTTACAGCTGGGTGGCAAAAAATCAGTCCCTGCTGCGGTGTGTCCACATGGAAATAAGCTCCTCTGTGGTCCCCCTGCAATTTTTCCAAAAAGTTCTGTCGTTTATTTTCTCCCCCAGCATCCTGGGTGTTTAGTGACCGTTTAAGCGACTCACTTCAGAGGGCTGAGGCTCCTCTGTGACAGGCTGGGAGAGCTGGGGGTGTTCATCTGGAGAACAGAAGAATCCAGGGAAACCTCAGAGCCCCTTCCAGGGCCTTAGGGGCTCCAAGAGAGCTGGAGAGCGACTTGGGACAACGGATGGAGAGACAGGACAAGGGGGAATGGTTTTAAGCTGAAAGGGGGCAGGGTAGGCTGGTATATTGGGAAGCAATTCCTGGCTGTGAGGGTGGGGAGACCCTGGCACAGGGTGCCCAGAGAAGCTGTGGCTGCCCCTGGATCCCTGGAAGTGTCCAAGGCCAGGCTGGACAGGGCTTGGAGCAGCCTGGGACAGTGGAAAGTGTCCCTGCCCATGGCAGGGGTTGGAATGAGACGATCTTTAAGGTCCCTTCCAACCCAAACCATTCTATGGTTCTATGATTTTTGGCTCCAGATCCTCCCGTTTTTCTCCCTAGTAATTCCCCTCATCCTGACAGCTAGAGCACTCCCAAAGCAGGCTGGAGTGCATTTGCAGGAGGGGCAGGAGAAGCACCTCAAAGTAAGAGTATTATTCTCACCCTTTCCTCCAGCCTGGAGCCACAGCAACCCTTCCCTTCCCCTGGTTTCCAACAATATCCTCCCCCTGCTGCGCTATCGAAAGGCCCGACCCGAAAATCAGCCCTTAAAACAACCGTCAGCAGTTTTAAAAGCCGGCTAAGCTGGGCACTGGAAGGAGAAGGGAAACAAACTGGCTTCGGAGGCAAACTCCAGTTCAGCTCCACTCAGCCATAGAAATTGAAATATTAAAATAAAATATGGGTGCACAGTGGTGAATCCCAGAGCTGGCCGATCACAGGGTGGGCAAAGCACAGGGTGTGCTTAGCTGACAGGGGCTTGGAACAATGTGAGATAGTGGAAGGTGTTCCTGCCCGTGGCAGGAAATTGGAACAAAATGAGCTTTAAGGTCCCTTCCAACCCAAACCATTCTGTGATTCCAAGAAACACGGCAGGGTTACAACACTTTTAACATCTGGTTACTTTTTGATGTTATTCTCAGAAAAATGTTTGCAGAATGGCCATTCAACATCTCATCTTGATTATCTCAGTGCCATCAAATCCACACAGATTTTGCCTGGTAGTAAAAGCAGAGTATAATATTTAGGCATTTTGGAGTTTCAAGGCTGGAAAAGATATTTCAATCTTAAGAGCCTCAAGAAGCAATAAATCATAACAGCTCAGACAGGAGTTGATTTTGACTCAGTATTACCGAGGTAAATTACTTGTGGCATTACAGAAGAGTAATTCTGTGTGTGAGAAACGAGCAGCAGCACTTTGGTGATAAGGTTAGAGGGATATTTGTGCTAACGAGGAAATTTAAGCTCCATTTCAACGCAGACTCGCTGCAGCTGTAACTCCGGAGCCGTCAGCGGTGTCTCCTGCCTTTCTCCAGGGACCAACTCAGTATCACTCTCACATCCTTCTCTGGAGTGATGAAAGCACATTATAGGCTGATAAAAGGCAATCCGTGGTATTTCTTACAAGTCTCCAAAGATCAGCAATTTATTAAAAAGCGCTTTTCAGGAACCGGGCAAAAACAAAACGTTCTTCATGAACACCTCACACCGAATCCATCTTCCCCTAAATAAATTCCTAGCTCTGGCAATACAAGCTCACTCTTCCCTAATTGCTACTGTTCCACATTTGCAAATTCCAAGTGGAGATGCCTCTCTGCTTGTCAGCAGAGATTTATCAACCCCGCTCTGTGTCCAAAGGTCACACAAGTAAATCCAAGTGTGTCTGTTCCTGAGCTGTCCCATCCACAGCAGCGCACAGTCCCAGGGCGACACGATGCAGAATACAACGGCTTAAATAATTAAAACCAAAACCATAATTATCAAATGAAAGAACAAAGCAGCTCTGAGACACAATGAGCTTTGCTTTGCTTTATCCTCCCGTGACTTATTCGCAACAGGTCTCACAGTCTCTGCTGTGAATTAACAGCAATGAAGGGATGCTACGGGGGTTGGTTAAAGGCTACTGCATCTCCAGCTGTTCATCTGTCACCAAAACACAAAGAAACCACCAGAAAATTGAAGGTCTGATTCTCACTTCCCACTTAAAACCACCCTGGCAGTTTAAATATGAGAATAAATTATACTCCACCAACAGCAGCGTAAATGAGCTGTAGTGGAAAGGCTGATCCAGCTCAAGATTTCAAGTTAAAAACTAAAGCAAACCAAAGTACAGATGTTTTGTAGTCTCCTGCCTTGTGCAAATGCTGCTTTCAGTGTGTGCTGGAGCTGCTCAGCTCTCCTCTGAACAGCACCTGGGACCTGCAGGTCACGTCAGACACTAAAACCAGGCACGGAAATGCCCAATAAATGAACCATCCAAAAACTTCTTATACTGTGTCTGCACCTTCACTGGTACCAAAATCTCTCTCCAACCCACCTGCTGCCATGGACCTCTTTGATTCATCCCCACAGCTGAGAAAAGCTTAAGCCAAGCCCCTGTGTGTGAAATCAGGGGAAATCGGTTAAATCAGCCAAGTGGAATAACCAGGTGAGGAACTGCTCCTCACAGGAGTATCCTTATCCATCATGGGTCACATCGCTGGAATTCAGGCCTGTTTTTCCCTTGGCTTCCCAAGGCACTCTGCAGCGAGTGACTCCTCCAGTTGTCTGCTCTGAAAGGGGTCACCACCCAAAAATTCACCCCTGGTAGCTCCGTGTCACCTCCAGAAGCCCAGCAATGAGGGGCTGCCAGGGATGCAGGAGACTGAGGCAGGAGAAGCCTGGCACAAGCCCTGCTGTCTTCCCAAAGGTGGTTGCTCCAGGACCTAGCTGACCCTGACTTCAGCATTAATACCATTTTTCCATACTGTCACTTTTTAAAACAAATAAGACTAAAATTGGAAGATGCACCTGTGTGGCTCAGACACAACCTGCCCTGACAGGGGGACAACGTCAAGTAACCCTGTGATTTATAGACTTTGGGATATCTGAGTCACAGAATCATAAAATCATGGAATCACAGAGCCTGACTGGAAAAGACCTCTGAGATCACCATGTCCAGCCACCAACCCAGCACCACCACCATGTTCATCACTAAACCATGTCCTCAACAGCCACATCTACACATTTTTTCAACACTTCTAAGGATGGTGACATGGACATCCTACTCTGAAAATCAGAGTTATCCAACCTTACAGTCCATAAAACCTTGTTCTCCTTTTTCCCCCGAAAATCTGAGGGATTCTGCTTCACCACTGAGACTCCAGAATGTATCACCTGAGTCTGTTACAGAGGAAATGTCAAAATACACATCCCAGGCTGATACAACCAAACTGGATTGGGTGAGGTCAGAATATTTTGGTAGCGAATGATCTGAGCAGCTCATTTTTCTAAATTACACTGCAGTACTGAAAGCGAGCAGTGCTCAGTGTTTTGCTCAAAGCCTAATTTAATTTTACTCTGTCTCAGAAAAAGAAAACAACACATTAATCCCAAATCCCGTAAACACAGAGTTGTAAACACTCCCCAGCACCCTCCCCACCCATGCTGAGGAGGGCTGGCCTGTTTTCCAAGCCTGCGTGAAAGCAGATGGCAGCCACCTAATTCGGATTCGATGCAATCTGTTGCTAGTGGGGAAGAAAAAAAAAAAAACTTGACTGCCTTTCCTTACAAATGTAAAACCTGGGAAGTTCAACCCACTCCGTAGTTTTGTGAGATGTTTGGTAACAGTTTTGCCAACAGAGCCAGCTCTGCTCAGGGAGAACACATGCTTCTTGTTCTCAGCCTGAACTCCGCAGTGAAAAATCCCCTTGGATCAGTTTGGGAAGGGGAAGTTGTCTACGGGCTCAGTTCTTACTCTGGATTTTTCTCCTCCACATGCCCCACTCATGACAACATCACAGCATACAGAGACACCTTACCTACCTCATTTTTTATCACAGCAATAAAGATCTAATTAAAAATATAAATATATTACAGCCTATATAAATGCTTTTTGTCTCAAAACACCCCATGCTGTCGGCCTGCTGGTGAATCCCCTCTGGGTCAGAGAAGTTCTTCTTGTGAGGCACAAAACTGGAGGTGGGATTTTGTGTATGACCAGCAAGGGGTGGTCAGGTCACTTCCCTCTTGTGGCTGGGCTGCTGTTTAAAGATCCTGAGATGCTGGTGGCTTCCCTTGTGCTGGGAAGGGAACAGAGCTGGGGAAGGGGCAGGACCGGCTGAGGGAGCTGGGAAAGGGGCTCAGCCTGGAGAAATGGAGGCTCAGGGGGGACCTTGTGGCTCTGCACAACTCCCTGACAGGAGGGGACAGCCGGGGGAAGTTGGTCTCTGCTCCTGGGGAACTCTTTCTTTCCCTGCACATCCCCCGAAATTTGTTCAAGAGGACTCACCCCACGATTCTTTCAGGGGTCAAAATGGAGCTGACTGCCCTGTAGTCTTAGGAAGATGGGAGCAGTATTTACCATTTTCCCATAATCTCCATGACTTTTTGGAGTGGCCTTGCTTTGACACCAGCCACCTCTCAGCGCCCAGTGGAGCCCACCAGGTCTCATGGATCTGCAGGAAATCCCTGACCCATCCCTCATCTCCTGCTGATGTTCCTCTGTGTCTCAAACCATGGTAGAGGCCCAAGTACGCGACTAGAGGATCATATAATCATTTAGGCTGGAAAAGCCCTCTATGATAATAAAGTCTAATTATTCCCTGAGCACTGCCAAGCCCACCACCAACCCATTTCGCAGTGCCACATCCACACAACCTTTAAAAACATCTTGCTGTTCTTGACATCTCCTTGCAAGCATCAACCGTAGGTGAGTTCTGGCTTTCCTAACACAAACTCAACACACCTGGACAATGTTTTAACCTCCACCCCTGTAGCCAGACTCTGCTTCTACCTCCTGAATAGTGATTTTTTTTTGCATATTGAATGCCAAGTGAACCCACTGCCTCGTGCTGCCTCTAGCAGAGGTCATAGCACAATGCCTCGAAGTGAAAACCTCTTTGACCCCACTCAAAACTCAGGGCTTTGATAGTTCTTCTCTCCAAGCATGAAAAACTATATTATGCTGCCAGTGATTAGTTAAACCCCTTCACAGCAGCCTCTAAATAACCCTGGCTTGACACAAATGCCAGTAGCCACAAAGCTTCAAAGTCCTTCCTCAGAACTGGCCGATTTTATGTGACTGGGTTTCTCCACACAGGAATGAACTGGAGAGGTTGATTCTATGTGATACAATCAGGATGTTTTAGTTCCTAGAGATAAGTTGACACTTCTCCTCCTACCCACAGCTATAGACTTGAGAAGCGTGACACAGATTTCCTACAAACTTACAAATGTTTGCTCTGCTGTTTCAGCAGCCTCAAAGTGCCTTAACTGCATTTTATTAAACAAAAATAAAAATCGCTAAATGCTCAAGTTACAACATTTCTGTCATCCCTGATGTTTATAAACATCACATGAAGCTTTCGATGAGCACATTCGTGCTGTCACCAGCACAGAGCTGCCTTGCTTTGGTTTTTGTCTCCTGAGGAGAAATGTAGCTGTGAATCCCCCTACCCAAGAATAACAGCAGAATCTGGACATCAGCTGGTGAGTTGGATTGAGCTGGGAACTTTACTGGAATAATGGAAAATGTACCAACACACGAGACTAGAGAGCTCTACTGGTCATTCTTTCTCTTCATAGAACTATTTACTTCCCTGACCTCAGTCCAAATGATGCTTTTCAATACTTGGGCATAAAAACCCCTCCTATTACTGCTCCCATCAACTCCTCACCTAAATGACATCAGGGACGAGGTGACAAGGGAACACTCTTCCATCTGCTTGATGCATTTCCTTGGGGCATTAATCCATCAGATAAACAAACCGAAAGGGGGGAGGTTTAGATTAGAGATTTTACGAAGACATTCCTCTCTGTGAGGGTGGTGAGGCCCTGGCACAGGGTGCCCAGAGAAGCTGTGGCTGGCCCATCCTTGGAAGTGTCCAAGGCCAGGTTGGACAGGGCTCGGAGTAACCTGGGATAGTAGAAGGTGTCCCTGCCTGTGATCCTACAGTATTAGACCAGTCACCCCCTTGGAAGATGTGCTGCCTTTATAAGGGACCAAAACTCTGCAGGAGATGGCAAAGGGACCAGTCCACTCCTTCCGCCTCTCTCTGTGGAGGACAATTACCAGAAACTGCTCTACAGTCTGGAAGAGGGGCTGGAGAAATTTGGCCCTGACTTGCTCCTGTGCTAAGGCACAAAGACTTTTTAACCGATTTGGAATCATCAAATCACATCAACACTTCTCCCCTGCAACTTCAAAAAGCCCCAAGGCTGCCAGAGCTCAAGGAGTGTTTGGACAACTCCCTAAGGCACTGGGTGGGATTGCTGGGGTATCTGTTTAGGGCCAGGAATTGGACTCCTGGTGGGTCCCTCGCAGCTCAGGACATTCTGTGATTCCGCTTGATAAAATCCTGGGTGAGCAGAGCGAGAACATCTCTCCTCAAGCAATGCAAGGTTTGGTATTTCCCACCTGCTCTGCCTTGGAACAGCTGCTGTGGCTGAACCTCACCCAAATCTGCTCTGCTGACAAAGCAGCACCCCTGTACCCCGGCCTCGCTCACTGCTGCTTGCCCCAGATGGGGAACTTTGGGGGCAGGAGCCGAGGCAGCGGCTGGCACAGATGGGACACGCCAGTGTTGAATAAAGGAAGGCTGGTCCCAGCTGATGCTGCTCCCGTGCCAAACCTCGCTCTGCCAAAACCACTCTGGAGACTCTGCAGTGTGACCAGCACTGAACCAGGGTCTGCCTTCTCCTCTGGAGATAGCCTGGCTGCTTCCCTTGGGTTCTACGTCACCACTTCAGGATTGTCACGAGATGCTGGACCAGTGTCCAACCTCACAGTCCATCTGAGGGCTTCAGTTCAGTCCCTGGCAAAACAATCCTGTACTAAACCCAGCTCAACTCTGTCACACCATGGGCTTGGACAGAGCTGGCTCTTGACCCATCAGGTTCTCTCTTAGATGGCAGCAAGACCATGGCCTGAGTTTTAGTGCCCCGGGGCCAAGAGAGAGACTCTCCTCTGTCTGTTAACAATTTATTTCACAGAATCCATCTCCCCAGAAGTACTCCTGCTCACTTTAAAGGTTACAGATGTGGTTTCACAAGATTTATTTTCACAAAAGGAGACTTTTAGCCTCCTTTTTATAAATCATCTCATTTCCCAGTATACTTTCACTGTGATATTAGTTGTAAAACCCACACGTACCCAGGCAGAAATGTTAAACAGGGAATGCTCAATAACTGGAGAATTATATGAGGGATACAGGAGGATGCTCTGTGCAAGGGCAATCCAGCATCCTGCTGAGAACAGAAGATAGGCACATGCAACCACCTCCCACTAATCATGTGAAAAAACTTTGGGAAAGATGAATAAATCCAAGGGATAATTAAGAAGGGGCCGTTTCTGAGAAGTGAACTGCATGAAATGTAGAAAAAGACGTCAACACTTCACTTTAGCACCTCCTCCAACAAAGCCTTCCACTTTCAGCCTCTGCCACGTTGTGTAGATCAGTTCTCAAATATTTTAAAGCAGAGTGGAGCTCTCCAGTTTTACACCACTTCCAGTATATTGATCCCAAGCATGCAGAAATCAGCAGCCATAATTATTACGCATTTTGGAAGCAGCTGCTTTGTTGTAACTTGGACAGAAATTACACGTCAGTGAGAAGTAGGTGAGATACTATTGCACCTACTTGGCCTAAATAGTAACAAGTCTGTGTCTAGAGCAAAATGGGGAAGACCAGAGTTGTCTAGTAAGAATGAAATTCACTGCCTCAGAATGAAGTTTTGGCCAGATCTTAATGCTGTGAAAATTACATTTGTATCAGCAATCTCCCTCTCATTACTTCACTGCTATCAGGCTTCTGATATAACTGACATGATCACTTTCAACAGGAAAGTTTGGATTTCAGAACAGCCAATCTTGTCCTCTTTTTCTGTAGCACTTTACACTCATCCATTTATACAAACAGATTTTTTTCTATTTAAATACTCTTTTCTAGAAAAATACATTCAAAACAGTTCCAATGTCCAGGTAATTAAGAATACAAGCAGAGTGAAAGACACAAAAAGAGCTTCTAAAGGGACAAAACCTCTTCCTTTTTCACTTAAGATGACCAGGCTTCCTAATTATTTCTGTCTGCATAAGAGCTTGTCCCCAGCATCGTGACACAGAGCCCTATGTGCCACTCTGAACACTCTCACTCCTACCTGGCTGGCCCCACCTGCCCGCAGTTCTCCCCTCTCCAGCACAGGTCGGGGATGTGACAGCCCAGGCTGTGACCTGTCCTGCTGAATTCTGGCCTCCAGAAACCCTTCTTGGTGATAAAACTGATTTATGGGATAACTTCTCCCAGTGGTGAGAACACAGCTGCCTGTTGTAAAGTCCTGTCCTGCTACCAGACAGTTCTGACACAAATCACCCTCTGCAGCAACTGAGGCAGGTAAAACTCCACAGAACCGTGGAATGGGCTGGGTTGGAAGGGAACTGGAAAGGTCTCTGTGTTCAATCCCCTGCCATGGGCAGGGACATAAACTTACTCGGGGCTCTGTCCAATCTACCTTGAATTTTTCCAGGGATCCAGTGTTTCACCACCCTCATCATAAAAAATACCTTCCTTATTTCTCCTCTCCTTCTAACCAGAGCTCTTCTGACTCCCAGGTCCTCTCTGCACAAACTCCTCTTCCCTGGGATTCTTTCACTCCTCCAGTTCCTCTGTGCTTGCAGACCTACTCCTGCACTGCTCAAAACCCAGCTGGCTGAAAGACAGCCAAAAAAAACCCTAAAACAAAAGAACCTAAAGCTTAGACGCCTGTAATTTCCTCTTAACACCTCTTCAAGTATTCACTGTTCATTGAGCCTTTTATTTCCTTCTCAAATAACCTCCCACTGAGTTAAACCAACACAATCGAACAAAATCTCCGTAACCAGGCCAACACACGGAGCTCCCATAGATCCAGGGAACACGTGGAGATCTATCACACCCCCTCCCGTACTGCCGGGAGTCTGAGCTGGGATCGGCAGCTGCAGGAGGAAAATCAGAGCCCTGGGATCAGACTATGGCATCACTTCTCCCAAAGATTTACTTGCAAAAGAGGAATGACCTCGGAGATGGACAGAGATAGGAGCAGAGGGGTGATGGAACTCGGTGAAAAATAATCACAAAATCATTTAGGGTGGAAAAGAATTCCAAGATCACAGAGCCCAACCTCTGACCAATCCCCAGCTTGTCAGCTGGAATAACTGGTGTGTCCTGGTCAACTCACTGGTGGACTCTCAAAAATAAGTGGCAGCTTCTACTCCATGGGACCTATAATAGGATTTTCGCTCCCCTCTTTTTTCAGGGATTCAGCAACCATCTGTAAAGTCTGCACTGAAAGTTCTGGTTAAAACGGATGAGACTCAGAAGTTACCACAGGGACAGGCTCTGTGTCTCCTGCACACACACATAAAATTTCACCACAATAAGGATCAAATAATTTCACAGAATGGTTTGGATAGGAAGCGACCTTAAAGCCCATCCCATTCCAACCCTTGCCATGGGTTCCACTATCCCAGGTTGCTCCAAGCCCTGCCCAACCTGGCCTTGGACACTTCCAGGGATCCAGGGGGAGCCACAGCTTCTCCGGGCAACCTTTGCCAGTGTTTCCCCACCCTCAAAGGAAAGAATTCCTTCCTAATCTTCAATCTGAATCTAAAATTCAAAAGAGCCTAATTATCCAGTGCTTTATGTTGTGCTTTTTCATGATTCAAATGCTCTGATTTCATAATTCAGGACATCAAGAAAAGAAGCTAAAGATCACTATGGAAAAAGCTAATCATGTTTTCTCCAAAGCTTTTTTTAAGGAGTAGCATAAATACAACCTCTATTTCTTCTTCTTCATAAATACCACTATTTCTTCTTAGCCACCCCACTGTGCAGAATTTGAGGAAAACTCAATAAAACTGGCACGCTTCAGACATCTTTTTATTTCACTTGACCACAACACCCTCTTCTTCTGGCTTCTCTGCCACAGTACAGACACTTTCAGGACTTTCCCGTTTCAGCTCCCTCTCTGTCCCAAATCTTGAGCTCAGATCTGTCACATATCCTTCCCCACACTCCAGCTTGTGATTCCTTCACCCTTTACCTCCACAGGAACACGATACCTTCCAAGTGCTTATTTTAAACAGCTCAGAAGCTGTTCAGATCCATGCAGAACAGCAAATCAACTCTGCCACCCCCTGCTTCAGTTTCTCCACCAAACTGGGGCATCCTTGGGATCTGTGAAGGGAGCACTGAAGATCCCACCTCCTCCTCTTGGCCTCCATCCTCCTCCTGTACTTCTGGCTTTCTTTAAACACTGCCAAAAAGGACACCTCTATCGTGACAGAAGAGTCTTCTTTCCTCTCCTGCAGTCTTCAGGGTGGCAAAAGCTAAACACGAACATTTTTGTTTCCTTCTAGTCAGAATTCCCTGGCTTTACATGCAGAGCAGAAAAACAAAAAAGTTGGAAAAAACTGGATGTGCCTGAGGAACAGATACTCCCTCTGTGGGCGGGATGTGCTGTGAGCCTGCTCCCTTCCCACAGGGATGTTCAGCACTTTCCTCAGTGATCAGAGACACCCTGAGTCACCCTGTGCCAATCAACACCATCCCTTAAAACACAACCACCAGACTGTTTTCTCCCAGCACATCAAAACCACAAGGAAAACCAGGTACCAGGGAATCAATCATGGAATTACAGAAGCGTTTGGACTGGAAAGGACTTTACACATGCTCTCATTCCAACCTCCTGCCATGGGCAGGAACACTTTCCACTAGCCCAGGTTGCTCCAAGCCCTGCCCAACCTGGCCTTGGACACTTCCAGGGATCCAGGGGCAGCCACAGCTTCTCTGGGCAACCTGTGCCAGGGCCTCCCCACACTCCAAGGGAGATTTTTTTCCTAATATCCATTCTACGCCTACTCTCTTTTATTTTCAAACCATTCCCCCTTGTCCTGTCCCTCCAGGCCGTGGTAAATAGTCTCTCTCCATCTTTCTTGTGGGGTCCCCTCAGGTCCTGAGGGGTCAATAAGGTCACCCCAGAGCCTTCTCTTCTCCAGGATGAACAATCCCAATCTTCTCAGCCTTTCCTCGCGGGAGAGGTGCTCCGTCCCTCTAGGATTTACCTCCAGGTACAACTCCTCTGCAGGCTTCCTGCTTTCCTCCCACCCCACATATCCACTGTGGATTATAAATGAAAAAATACTAAATCCAAGATAAATCAGTGATGACAAGGCCCGGTTTTACAGGAATAACAAATTCCTATTCTGGCTGCAAGGTCAGCACATCTACAGGCTCTGGATTCTGCCAAGACAACACATGGATATCACAGAGACCCTGACACAGCCTGACACAGAGACGTTTTCCTTACATCCTCTGCCAGGTCTTCTGTTTGCCAAAATATTCAACCACCTCCATTCCCCATCCCTGAGAAAACACCCCCAGCTCTGCCTTACCCTAATCCACAGATGAGGTCAATCTGCAGGACAGAAAGCAGCAGCTCGGGTGACGCCAACCAGCCCAGGAGCTTTCTATTTCAATTTTCCCGTGCTCTGGAGTGGTACCTGATGGCTGCTGAGCCAAACCTGCGGAGCCTGGCATTAGGAGCTGCGTTTGTGCTTCCTCAGAAAGCCAGCAGTTAATGGCATTCAGGCTGCCTCCAGAATCATGAAAATATCTTTATTAAGCATGTCAGGAGACGCAGCAAAATGCTGTGTCGAACAATTGGCCGTAGCAATGCTACTCAGCTCTGCAAAGCGAGTCTGGATCACATCTGATGTGCTACATAAAATATATGTCAGCATTTTCCTGGCAATAACAATAGAGCACTTGCTGAAAAAACCTTAACACGCTGCAAATAAAATATTTGGAAGTGTGGTCACTGCAGAGCTTAACACACTCAGCTGGAGACTCATGTCTCAATCGCCTTAGAGGAGCGCTGAATAAGCCCAACTTTTTTAGGTATATTTAGACACAGTGTTGAGTCTGAGGGCTTCTTATATATTTCAGGTATAAAAGACATTTTTATTTAGCTCTGTCTGTGCTTTCCTGCACATAGGCATATGACCTGAGGGGGGAAAAAAAGGAGATGAAAGCAAGAAAGCAAGGCCAGTGTAAGGAAGGAGGCATAGGCAACGAAGATTTTTATGAGGCTTGAAAACTGTTGTGATTAGTCATGAAGGAAATCAGAAATATTAAAAAAGAGGCAGAATAATAAAATATTCTGAATTGGAAAGGACCCATTAGGATCATACAGTCCAAGTCCTGGCCCTGCACAGACACCCCAACAATCTCACCCTGAGGCTGAGAGTGTTGTCCAAACACTTCTTGAGCCATGACTGTTCCCTGGTGAGCCTGTTCCATGCCCAACCACCTTCTGGAAGAAGAACCTCTTCCTAATATCCAACCTAAACTTCCCCTCGGTGATCTTATAAGGACAAGAGGCAAAGCACTAAATCTAGGGGATGGGAAAAATTAAAAAAAAAAAAAAGGCAGAAATAAGCAAAAAATCCAAACAAACATATAAAATTCAACAAACAGACAGAGAACTGACTTTTAAAGGAGTTTTAGAATTGCCTGGGGGTCTTAAAAGACTACCAGAAGCCAGGAATATACCCTCAGAGATTAATAAACATGTGATTTCTGCCGGGGACTCTGTCCATTTCGTGATTTTGTGATTATGAGTAAAAATCCATCTGGGCACAACAAAAACACAAGAACAAAATTCAACTTAACCTGAAAAGTCCCACACAGGCACTGATTGAACACTGGTTCATATTAAATTCAGCACTCCTCACAAGTGAGGAATCTCCAAGACTTCCCAACTTTTCCCACCATACTGTTCCAGGACCATCACGTGCTCAGGGCTGGAGCATTTGGAAAAGGAAGGGCTGTGCTCTGGATATCCCCAGCCCGGTGATGCTCTGAGAGGAGCAGGACTGGGTTGGTGGCTGTGCTGTGTTTCAGGCACCTTTGAAGAGACTTACACCACAGAAACAAAGCACTTTGCCTTTCTGTGAGTGCAGTCATCCCAGGAGAGCACTTCTGAAAGGTTTAGGAAGCCTTTTGATTAGAAGGGAAATTGGAAATCCCAGCTACAGATCCCAGCACATAATAGGCCAAAACCTGCTCTCACCAAAACTACCCATTTAATTTTTCTTTTTTTCCCCCACAGCTCTACCAGAAAATGTTACATGGAAAACAACATTAAGGGGAAGGAAGAACAGAGGGCTGTGAGTGTGGTCTCCCCATGACCTCCAGGGATGATTCCTTCTTCAGGTAATTCCAGCTTTGTCCAAACCTACCACAGAGAACCCCCTGAGCTCACCTATTTTATCTGTGATTTCTCTTTAGAGATGAAGTGACTGGGTGCTGATCTTGATGCATCTCGACACCTAACAAGGTTCCTGATCTTACAAGCAGTGCAAGGTGCCTTTCCCACCTTTTCCAGCCCTCATTCTTCCTTGAAAATCTGCAGCAGACAAGGATTTAGCCCTAAACTCAGAAGTTTAAATTAGTCACTGTCCCACTGAAGGATGGTACCCGTACGTTTGGTGGTGGAGGGGTTAAACACGACCAACATTCCTTTGCTATTGCTATAAAAAGAAGGAAAAAATCCCTAATAAGTAGAAACTGGGCCATTCTTGAGCCAGAATTAAGTGGCTGATCCCTCTCCCCAGGTCCTGTCTGCAGGGATTTGCAGCAGGGGACATGGGACCCACCCCACAAGGATGTTGGGACATCCTTGTGCAAAGGAGAGAGTGGATTCCAAACCTGGCTGTAGCATCCTGGGACCTGCCAGGCCAGGTGAGGACAGCAGTGGGTTCCAGAGGCAGAGAAAAAAGGCTTGAGGAGGCAAAGCTTTACAGAAACAGGAGGGTGGAGAGATCTGGCAGGCCCACTGCAAAGGCAAATTTCCTTTTCTTAGATTATTTAGGGTCTCCCCCTAAATCTTCCTTGGCCCTGCCTTGTCTAACGCTGGCCCTGCCAGAGACACTAATTTTCCCTGCCCCATCTGTTTGGATTTGCTCACTTCCTAATTTATCCAACGCCTAGCTCCATGGTGGCTAAGCATTTTAATCACAGTGATTAACACACTGAGCAAGAACAAAACAAAAATGGTTAATCAAAGGCTATTAGCAGCGTTTGAATGTCTAGACGCCGTTTTACACATGAATGCTGGTTAACGATCATCTCCCCAGAACGTTCCCTGATTTATTCCTTCCCCTGCCAGCTCCATAGTTTGCCACCACCACGGCAGAGATTTTGACCCATTTGGCACCAGGAGAACACAACACTCTCCTGCAGGAAACACTCAGGCTTTTCAGGCTGCCTGAAGTGCTTCACGCCACCAGCAATCTCCAGCAAGAGGAAATCCTCAGCTCCATCCCTCATCCAGTGGGATGGAGATGAAAACCTATGATGCTCTGAACTCCCCACCCCCCCAACCTAAAGAGGATCCTTTCCAAATCGAGGAGGAAATGCCAAGAAATTTCATTATTAAAGGCACAACGTCTTAACCAGTGTTTGTCACACTCAGGTATTATTTATGCACAATCATAAGGAGTTGGGGATTTATATAGGCCTGGGCTTGCTCCTACAACCCTGGGTGTTGAACTTTCCACTCCAAAATTACTGCCAAAAAACACATCCCAGTGCCCAGCTGGGAATGAGAACTCCCATGAGGGAAGGAATGTCTGTGCACAAAAAGGCTCTCAAGGATTGCTCACAGGGATACACAAGGAAGTGAAGGGATGCCCTAATACCTGGACAAAGCATTAATTTAGGAAGCCCAAACCCCTAAGAATGACTTACGAGGGCAGGGAAAGTGTCTTATCTGTGTTTGTAAAGCCCTGTGTAAATTAACAGCCTTGCACAAACAGGATTTAAAACAAAAATACAAGTGCAGCAACAGGGTTTATGGCTTTAAATACATCTCCAGTGGTTTAGGCTGTGAGCACAGCGCTGAATGGTTTATTTACGAGTCACGGCAGCTTCAAGTTAAGCAGAACTAGTTTTGTTGGGATTTTTTCCCAGTTAATACAAATAAAAGCAACGAAAAAAGTTTGGCCACTTTCAATTCTGCTGTCTTCAGCCGGTTCTTCTGTCACTGAGCTTTTTCTGATGTAAGCTTTGGCCCTTGTAAGTTTTAATTTTCTTATAAAATAAGGCCGCAGAGCTGCAGTACTGGGTTCTGGGTGGGTTCTGGGTTCAAAAGGCTCCAGTATAAGCTGAGTGCTGGGTGAACCACAGAACCATTAAGGTTGGAAAAGATCTGTAAAATCACTGATCCAAACAGTTACCCATGATAGCCATGATAACCAGGAAAGTTAGAAATGCTACAACCCTATACCAGCACACACACATTCATCTCCCTTGAGATAACAAAGGTTTGTTTGGTGTTAAACTGGAAGGAAATTAAATGAGCAGCACAAGGAATTACTATTATTCTACTCAGGTTTTTACCTCCCTTTTCCAATCATCAATGCAGGGATATTATCATTTTAGCTCAATCCTTCCTTCCTTAGAAGTGCATGTTTTCAGCAAAATAGCAGGTTTTGGGGGTTTATCTCTGACGAAACATCTATCCAAAGTCTCAGTGCTGTGCAAAACAGAAGATACATCTCAAGACGGACCTCAATCAGCTCAGTCAAACCACGTCTCCAGTCACTTAAGTCCCTTAAAACAGCATTATCAGCCACAGGAAGCAATAACCACGCTGAATCTGCACATTAGTGATTTAAAAAGCCTGGCTGGGAGATCCTTACATTGACCATCCCAGCTCTCCACCAGTTCTACTCCACTGTTGACTGTTTATTTATAATTTACTATCCAGGTGTCTCTGGGACAACTTAATACACTGTGATAGTCTCTCATCTCTTCCCTGCTAATGAAGGCAATAAATAACTACAGTAAGCATTCCAATCAATATTACACTCTGCTCACATCCCGGAGAACACGAGGTCTGTGGCCTGCAATCCTGCTGGAGATGAAAAGTCTCCCTGGGATCTGCTCAGTGCTCAGGCAGAGTAGGTGGATTAGCAGCACAGGGTTGGGGTCTGTGTGCTCCAAAGGGCTGGGAAGGCATCTGCAGCTCATGGTTTCACATTTCAGGTGAGATACAAGAATGGTTTTAAACTAAGAGAGGGGAGATTTAAGTTAGATGATAGGAAAAAAGTTTTCCCTGTGAGGGTGGGGAGGCCCTGGCACAGGGTACCCAGAGAAGCTGTGGCTGCCCCTGGATCCCTGGCAGTGTCCAAGGCCAGGCTGGATGGGGCTTGGAGCAGCCTGGGATAGTGGGGGGTGTCCTTGCCCATGGCGGGGGGGGGAATGGGATGGGATTTAACATCCCTTCCAAACCAAACCACTCCATGATTGTATGAAGAGACATCCAAGTTTTATGCACTGAGTAACCTCTGTGAACAATCCTAAAGATCCATTTTTAATTTAATGGGAAAATGCCATTAACTGCATGACATGAGCAGGTTGCAGCTACTTGGAATTTCCCTTCCCACAATGCGGAATCATAGAAAACTCTTGTGATCCTGAATTCAACTGCTTTTTCCTTCTGTCTCCAGCTCAGGACAACATCACACAAGATTTCATGCTGCCTCTTGCTGAAGCAATGATATTCCTCAATTCAGCCACCAGCTCTTCACCTTCTCTTTGAGCCACTCCTGCACTTCCAGCTCCAAGGCATGAGCCAAACCACGTCCAGAGGCTGAAATCAGACATGAGCTGTTCTGTTCAAACCATCCCCTCTGAGATCAGTCATTATTACACCCCTTGCCGGCCTCCCAGGAAATATTTAGCCAACTTATCTCCTTGCAACGCCCACTCTCCCTTCTCAGTGCTTACCCCCTTCCAAGATTTTTCTCCAAATCCTGCCCTACATCTCGGTGCTGGGATCACAAC
Organism: Mystacornis crossleyi; assembly: GCA_013400655.1. Classification (NCBI taxonomy): domain Eukaryota; kingdom Metazoa; phylum Chordata; class Aves; order Passeriformes; family Timaliidae; genus Mystacornis; species Mystacornis crossleyi. Next base: position 31,924 of record VYZQ01030228.1, read on the forward strand.
CAGCTGCGGAGAAATCTCAGGGGACCAATTCTCCCCAGAGCCTGTGGGGAGTTATTCCAGCTGGTAAAAGATGAGAAAAAGAAGAGAAACCACAGCTAATGACTCATCTCAGAGAGGGACTTTGCTGCTGAAGCTGTTCCTGGTGTAAAACCACCTCTGAGCACCCCATTGTGGGAGACGGGATTTGATCCAAAGGGGGTCCTGTTTTCCTTGGGTTTCCCTCCTCTTTGCAGATGTTCAGCTCTCTGTGCACTGGCTGTAGAGAGCACAGGCATTTTAAAATGCAATTTTACCTTCCAGAAAGGTGTCCCTGTCCATGGCGGGGTGTTGGAACTAGAGGAGCTTTAAGGTCCCTTCCAACCCAAACCATCCCAGGATTCTATGATTCTATAAAATCCTTCAGTTTAAAACACCCTTTGACTGCAGACTGAATAACACATTCACACTAAAAATTCTGACAGCACAAGAGTATTTTCTCTATACATATTCCCAAAGTCCAATACACACAATACATAATTACCCAATAAAAATACCATTGAATCCAACTGTCAACACTGACACCACAGTGGAGCTGGAAAACTGACTTCCGAATATTCAGTACCTTGCTTCACTTAAAAGAGTATCCACAGCTAATCTATGGAAAGGTTTTGCTGCACTGGTATTCTCTCTCTCTGCAAGGGGCAGAAACTCATCCCACTGGTTTCAGTTCTTCAGGATAACTTACTATGTGTAAATCTCAAGTAATCCCTATTCCACAGAGGAATCCGCATGAAAACAAAACAAACAAAAAGCCCCAAATAAAACAACTGCAATTGTCCCACTCTCAATATTTGCAGGAAAACAGTTTCAAGCCCTCAGAATTCACAGAATCACAGAATAGTTTCTGTTGGAAGGGACCTTGAAAATCATCCAGATCCAACCCCCTGCCGTAAGAAGGGAACCTCCCGCTAAAAGACCCTTCTGTGGGAATCTCCTTAACGAAAACAGCAAGGAGACACCAAGCAAAGCAGAATTAAAAAAAAAAATAAAATAAAAAAAATTTTTCCAAGCTCCAAAATCCCTCAAAGGACTAAAGCATCCATCATGGGCTATTAAACACACACCACCTCCTGCTCAGGAACTTTTAAAGCCACAAATGCCGGATGATGGCATGAAAACCTGGAGGAAAATCAGGACGTACCTGCCCGGATCCAACACCTTTTCCTGGGCCAGCTGTGCTCTTTTCTGTTTGCCATCAGAAAGAAGATAATGAGCTGCACGGTGCTTTGGCCTGAGATCTCTGAAGGTACTTTCCTACACTGCCAGAAAGGCTTTCAAGCATTGTGAACTGTTTTCAGTAACTGGTAGAGTTCAAAAAAAAAAAAAAAAAAAAAAAAAA
>VYZQ01030228.1:33328-50221 GCA_013400655.1 Mystacornis crossleyi
AAAAAAAAGAAAGGTATTTCATGCTTAAATCAGAACTACTTTAAAAACACCAAACATTGCTGCTGCTTTGTGGTTTCTTCCTTTAATTCCAGCAGTTATTACGGATCACAGGGAGCCGTGCACAAAAGCTGGTTATCCCTGTCACCCTGAGCCTCGAAGCGTTCAGGACACGGAGTTACTTCTTTAATTCACCAAAAGCACGATGGAACAAGTGCAGGACACCCCAGGAAGGGCCCCCATCAAAGGCAGAGCAGAGCCGGGTCAGGAAGGACGGCGGAGCAAACAGCCTCATTTAGATAATCCCACTGGTTTGACCCAAAGAGATACAACTTTATCAGGTAACAGAACTCCTGTGGGGGGGAGAAAAGAGTGTGAGATCATAAACTGACAAAAGCTGACTCTGCTGACTGAATCCAGCAGTTTCAGATGTATCTGACACTTCACTGCTGTGGCTGAATGGGAAAGTGCATAGAGGAAAAAAACGGCTACACCACAGAACAGGGTAAACAGCCTTATTTAAAGCAGGAGTTCCTTTTTCTAATTCTATTCCTAGGATTAGGAAGAGTAATAAATATCCTTTAATGGGCAAATAATTTCAGTGTAATCACTGGAGTCATCGGGCAAAGGATGTGAGAGCAAATTTTATCTCTGGGATGGTGAATTTTCTTGGTCATTCCCTGCTCCTGTGAAGAAGCTTTTCTGAAATGCAATAACAGCACTTTCAGTAAAACCAGCTGTAAAAACCAGTTTTTGCCAGGCTTTTAAGTTGCATTTCTATTACGAACCTTGTGTTTTGTTAAAAAGCCAAAGGTGCCCAAGCTCCAAAACTTGAAACTTTCTGAGGTAACCCCAGCAGATGACGCGTGAAGGGCAGGGAGAGTCAGCCTGGGACAGGTATCACCTTTCTGAGGTGATCCAAGAAAATCGACATGGATCAAAGGAAACTCTGAAACCTGAACTACCTGACAGGAGGTTGTGGCCAGGTGGGGGTTGGTTTCTTCTCCCACGTAACAAGTGACAGGACGAAAGGAAATGGCCTCAAGCTGCACCAGGGGAGGTTCAGGCTGGACATCAGGAAGAACTTCATCCCTGAAGGGATGGTCAGGCATTGGAAGGGGCTGCCCAGGGAGCTGCTGGAGTCCCCATCCCTGGAGGTGTCCAAGGAAGGACTGGACGTGGCACTCAGTGCTCTGGGCTGGGTGACAAGGTGGGGATCGGTCACAGGTTGGACTTGATGGTCTTGGAGATCTTTTCCAACCTAAATGATTCCATTACTCAAGAATTCTATGAAAAGTTGAACACATTCCCACAGAACGAAAAGGGTGAAGAGCAGAAAACAGACGAGGGGCAATGCCCAGGGAGGAGGACAGGACACTCCTCATCTCAGAGCTCTTGACAGATATCAGAGAGTCACACCTGCCTCACAAACATGAACACAAACTTGCACTTAGAGTTAACGCAGATTAAGTGTCCTACTGAAAGGTTTCCTCTTGAAAAAGGGATTTGAAGAGAAATAAGCATCATGAAAGGTGTCCCATTAGTAAAAATCTCCAGTTTTATGATGTCAAAATTGCTCCTAGGAATGCAGGCTTCTATTCTGAGTGACTAACAGATGTTTTCACTGAGGATTTAGGACAGGAAGAATACAAATGCACTGATAATGGCAGCCTAATGAAGCTTAGTCTTCAGTTAATTCACACAACCAATTAATACTATATCCAGTGGAAACTGGGAGCAAGGCAAGGACCCTTTTGCTGACCGTAAGGAACAGTGCTAGGCAAAATATCCACTCTAAATATCATGGAACCACGGAATGGTTTGGAAGGGAAATTAAAATTATAAATATGTGCATTTTCATTCCTAATTAGGGCTGTGGTCCTTTATGAGCCCCACAGCAGCGCACAAGGACTCAGCACTGAGTCCCAACCAGGCACAATTCCCCGATCCCAGCCTCGCTCCTCAAGCAGTCAGGAACCTTAAACAGCTTTCTGCTCCAGTGAGACCTATATTCCATGTGGGAATTGGCTCTAAATAATAATTTTTCAATTAGTACATCCTCTTCCATCAATTCCGACTTAAAATTCTTCAGCAGAATTATTCCAAACTAAATATTCCAAAATAAAAGTGTGATTTCCTCACCATTTCCCCCAAAATGCAGTTTCAGGATGGCAAAAACAATTCATTCAAAGTAAATGAAGGAGATGTGACCCTCTCAGTGTTTCAGACAGCTCCGTCAGGAGTGCTGGTTCACAAATAAATCCCCTAATCCCCTGAAAAAAAAGGGGGAAATAATCCAGTCCCAGGCAAAGAAGTTGGCAAAGCCATCAGAAATTCAACTTAACCCCTCAAGTCAAACTCCCCGCTGCAGTTACGCAGCTCCCCACAACTGTAGGAAATTGGGAAAATTGTCATTTTGCCCCTCTGAGACCACACTTAAATATCAACAAGAAAAATAAGAGAGTTAGAAATAATTTTCCCTCGCTGCTAAAAAACTGGTCACTTCTCAGGAATGGCAAAGAGCCGGTTTCCGGTGAAAGGAGCAGCAGGGAATTACAGGCAGATCTGTGTGTTCAAACAGAAAACTCAGTGGTTCGTTGCAGGCAGAGCTTGATCACAACCAAGAAAAATAATGAGAGCCTTTAACGAAGCTCTAATTGTGCAACAAGCCATACCAGGGGGAAAAGAAACAGCAAAATCCCAAATGTTTTGATAAATGGGATTATTAAACTCCAGAGCAGTAAAACAAAGACTAAGAACACAAATGGTAATAAAGCATCATTAAAGGTGCTGTTTTGAAGCACTGCTGAAGCACAGGTAAATGTCAGGTTACCCAGGCAGAGTTTTAGTACTCAAAAGCAGTGTTCAATCTGATTTTTCGCTCTCCTGAATTCCTGGATGGAAGATATTCCCCTTACTTAGGGATTATTTTTATTTTCCTGTGAGGATATGCGGGTTTTTTAAGCCCTTTCTGAGACATGGGGCACTATGAGAAAGGACCAAGCACTAAGACCAACCCTACAGGGGTCATTTGTTCCTTGTGTTCACTGCCTGACAAACAGATTTTACACTTGGCTTTGCATCCCCATCAGAGAAGCCACACCAATTTTAGAGCAAGCCAAGGAAATGCTGGAGAATATCTGAAATTTAGGGATGCCAAGATTTTCCCACAATAAAACCAGGACAGAGCAACCGTAATTTTTTTGCAAAATTATAAATGACACCTGAAGTTCTGGCTGGCTTCACCTACTGAGGGATGATTAAGCTGCAAATCTACAATTACTTCTAATCTTAAATAACTGATAGGATTTGAACTCTCAACATACAGTAGCTCGGATGTGATATTACTGGGAGCTTTTTGAAGCTAATCAATAACTATTAAAGCTGGATCCCATCAGCTACCACCAGGTATTAGCCACTTTCTCAATATTTCAAGGATTCAGTTATTCTTAGCTACAGTTAAAGTAGTAAAATGAAGTGGTCTCATACTGACACTGCGATAAATACGAGATTAAATATAGAACAAATTTATTACTCCCCGAAGTCCTACTGAGTGTCCTGATTTTTTTCTTTTTTTTTGTGTGTGTATCCACAACAATCTGGTTTACTTTGATGTTTTATTATCCCAGATCTAAAGCAAACGATTGAAAAGCAAAGCCTGTGCTGGTTCAAAGAACCCAACCGCAGCCACGCCGGGGGAAGGGAACAAATTCCAAAGGGAAGGTGCGGATGGCGGAGCCGGCCCTGTGAGAGTCGTCATGGCCCACTTAGAGCAAGTGGCACTCACAGGCGAGTGATTTGTGACACTGAGCGTGTGTGACACGGCGCAGCACCCCTGGAGTGCCTTGGGCTGCCAGAGGATCGTGCCTGCAGGAGCCGACTTTTCCTAATACCCCGCACTTTGAAGAAAGCGGAATAATCAACCCATTTTTAAAGCACTGGTTTGAAGGGCTCCGAGGAGTTTTAAAGGAAAGCAGTTAATTACTTGGCTCGCTTTAAAAATAAATTAACCCACAAATTAGAAACGGCATGGGTCTGGGCGATGATGGGTGACCCCAGAAGTGCACGTTTTTGGCTCGCTGCACATCCTGAGCTCCTAAGGATGATCCCAGTTTTACCCCACTGGGTCCTCCCTGCAGAGCAAAGCACTCTGGAAAACTGCAGGAGCAACAAACCACATCTTCCTCCACCAGCATCCGAGCAGGATGAGTCCACAAGGACACAAGCATTTGGGTCTCAGCTAAACTCCCTGGAAGTGTTCAAGCCCCGGCTGGATGGGGCTTGGAGTAACCTGGGCTAGTGGAAGGTGTCCCTGCCCATGGCAGGGGACTGGAACTAGATGAGCTTTAAGGTCCCTTCCAAGCCAAACCACTCTGTCACTCCATGATTTATGATGTCTTGGCATTTCTTCCCCTTAGGGATTCACCCCTAAGCATCAGTTCTAAAGTGGCCCACTGAATATAACTCTCCCAGAGGTGATAAAGATAATCTAATCCAATGAAGGGATTTGGGCTCCACTCCTGGTGCACACACAGGAGACATTAAATAAATTTAGTCCCAAACAAGTAAACCTGACGGCCATGTCAGAAAGCTAGAAGTGGATTTTGCTGAAGACTGTGATACACCTTCATCAGCTTGGAAAAACAAGCCCATACTCTAATAAGAAAATAAAAATTAACCCAAGTAAAGGGAGTATTTTCCTTGTGATGTGTTGCATCCTTCTGGGCTTCTCCTTGTCTGTTAGGCTGTTTCCTTCAAGGCTCAGCCACCACAGGATCATCTCTGGGACCCACAGGTCCTCACCTCCAGCAGCACCACCAGAACCATTCCCAGCTGGCATCCTGGAGGCAACCACCCTCTCCCAAAAGCCAAGAAAGCTTAACACGACACAAACAGCCACACTGTGCCAGCCCATCTCAGGGCCAGAGGACAAACCCCGCCACTGTCGAGCTCCGAAGAGGAGATGTGGCCACTGAGGATGAGTTCCTGGCAAGTGAGATGAAGAGGGCTCTATCTTTGATTAGGGCACATGGTCAGATTTTGAGATGGAACCACAAAAGAGGAAAGGTGTCCCTGCCCACGGCAAGGGACTGGAATGAGATGATCTTTAAGGTCCCTTCCAGCTCCAACCATTCTGAGATTCTCTGAAGGGCTCTGGTATCACCCCAAAGCGAGTTGCATCACTTTCGGGGCTGGAGCTTTTCCCGACGTCAGTGGCACGATGCATTTACGTCAGCATGTGACAACGGGCCCGGAGTGACAAGGACTAAGGTAAGATTAAGCATTCAGGAGCAAAGCATGTCCTTCACTAAAACAAGGGCGCCAAAGCCTTATCGCGCTGCCTTTCGGCACAGCCACGTGCCCAGGCTCAGCCTCAACCTCCAGCTCCGGCTCCGGGTCGGATGCACATGACTCGGCAAAGCACTGCTGCAGCTTTTCCCGAGGAAACCATTCCTTCCCCAGCCCAGCCGTAACAAACGCTGGGAAACAGAGCCCTGAGACAACCTCCCGCTGCATCGCCGACGTGTCGGCGTGACAGACTCTGTGTGGTGACTTCACACCCCAACGCAAGCGCCTTCCCTGCATTCGTGAGTCTTCCACGAGGGAGGAACTGATGGATTTCTGCAGCCGGCGGTGCTCGGAGAGCCGTCAGTGCACACTGTTCCAAATTATTTCCATTTCTAATTAATATTCATAAACGAGCCACAATACTGCGCCTTCCATCAGCCGTCACACACCACCCACGCTAGATGAAAGGACAACTACACGAGATAAGCAGTTTATTGGATCAAAAGTCCCCTTTAGACGAGGAGACAGCTACTGCAACAGCCTCCAACTGATAGCATCCCATCACATGGAGGGAGTATCAGCAAATCTCCCTCTTTAAACCCGAGATTCAGCACGCAGAATGCACAACGCAATTATTATGTTAATTTAGCTGTATTTTGCTGCCTGCTTGAGCTGGAGGGAGGAACTTTGGCTTGAAGAGCTGCCACTGAAAATGGCTACTTCAAAAAACTCAATTGACACCCAGTTACACCACCAGCGTTTCGAGTTTAATCCCCTGGTGTCCCTGTTGTCAGCACTGCTGCCTCACCTGGCTGGTTTTGGGCAAGGACTTTGCCCTTCAGCTTTTGCCTTTACCTGCCACTTACATCCTGCTCCGGCAGGATCCTGAAGGAGCTTTACCTGTCCTCCTCCCCAAACTCAGTTTAGGTGGAGGATGTCATCTGCTTGCACAGAACACGGCCTGGGAATAACAGCTGTTGTCCATTTGTCCACTACCCCTGCACAGACAAGAAATTAATCAAAAAGACACCTGACATTCACACCAAGCCCATGAAGGATGACAGAAAGCACTGAGACTGTAACATCACATTCCCCCCTCTCCACTGATGGGAAACAAGTGTTCCCCAGCTTTAAACTGAAAGAGCATAGGGCTAGATTGTATATTAGGAATAAATTAGGGTGGTGGCGCCCTGGCACAGGTTGCCCAGAGGAGCTGTGGCTGCCCCATCCCTGGCAGTGTCCAAGGCCAGGTTGGACGGGGCTTGGAGCAACCTGGGATAGTAAAAGGCGTCCCTGTCCATGGCAGGGGGTGGAATGGGATGATCCTTAAGAGTCCCAACCCAAACCATCCCAGGAGTCTATGATTAAAAGGAGCAGAGGAAGGTGCATTGCCCACCACTCTCCAGAGCTGTTCTGCTGCTCATCCATGAGGGACCCAAACAGTCTGCCCAAGAAAAAGCATATTTACACCCATTGCCAGAGAGGGAAAGTATAAATATTTCCAAAGCTTTATGAAGGCTGGTACTTAGAGTCATGCTTTGAAAGGGAAAGAATAAAGCAAAATATTCAATTAGAAAAAATTACTGTAATTGCAGGTTCTATTTTATCCCTCCATTAAAGCAATAAAGTGCCTCGAAATATTGCTGAGCTGGGATACAGAGCTTAGTGCTACTTAACATATTAATATACATCCAGGGGGCTTAATTTAATTTCGATCTGCATGAGGGTCTTCTCTCCTCCCTGGCCCCTATGGTCTCCCCTTACGCTTCCAGCTGGATATCCATGCATGCTTCTCCCCCATTCCAAGGGATGGACATGCAATGCTGAGGCTGGACATAAATTCTGACATGTGCCACATACCTCTGGAGCCAGAGGACATCAAGTACCTCCATGCACAGCTCCACACACACAGATTCCCAGTTTAAACCATGTTTGCCTGCCCCTCAAAGCTCTGATCTCTGAGTATTTGATTTTCTGTTGGAGGAAAACGTCCAATTCCTGCTCTCTGAACATCAGACAAAATCCTCTTGGAAATGTAAAATCATCCCATTTTGCTCTAATAGCACACAAATCCCATGGGAAGGGATTTGCTGCTGAAAGTCACTGAGCAAGGAACTGCTGAGGCTGAAGAAGGGGCTCTTCCTCACAGCCTTGGCTCTCTCCACGCTTTCTCCACACTACAGTGCCAGGAGATGCAGTTTTCCCAATATAACCTCGCTCTTCCCTATGACAGAAGATAAGTGAATCTTATTTTAGGGAGCCCTTCATCCTTTTAATTAAACAAATTAATATCACTTCTCCGTATCTCATAGCCTCCATTATCTTTTGTGAACTCCTACAATTCTGTTGTAAAGATATACTGAAAAAGCGCTAATTGAGATAATCTCTGGAATTCAAGAGTTGCTGTATTTTTAGCCATGTTTTAAAACTATTTTCCCTTTGTTTCTGGAATGCCTCCCATCCTTCCTCCCATGCCAGACTGTTTACATTATTTAAATGCCTTCTGCTTATACCACTCTTTACAATTTTTACTTCAACAACATCGGCCTCCGTTGCTCTTTTTTCCCTCGCTTAGACATAACTGGGATGAATTCCAATCCCAAACTCAAAACCACTCCTGGTGCTTTACTGCTGTCTTCTGTGTTTGGTAGATCAGGAATCGTATTCCTGCCAGTCCTGTCATCCAGGGCTGCCTGTGTGGGGGATCCAAGCACGGGGAGTTAAAATTGATATTTTTTTTTACAAGAGAAAATGGGAGAATGCTGATTTTTCCCCGGGACTGGAACTCTTTGAACTCCCAGGGATACTTGACATGTCCCTGCCTTAGGAGATTATCCTGAGCCACCCCACTGAAAGGAGCTCATCTCTCCTGGATTTTTGTGGAGAACTGTGAAGTCCAGTGCCCATCATAGAAGCAAAACATGATCCTGCTCCCTTGCCCCTACAGAAAACCCCACAGAACCCCATGAGCTGAGGGAGGTCCTGGCAGCTGGACATGATCCTCCCTCACTCGGATTTGGGTTTTTCCCACAGGTTTAATTAGGAAAGTGGTAAAAGCAGCTCCAGCTGCCAGAGCCTTTTGCATTGTGGCTCCTGAGGAGTTTTTAATAAGAGTTCTGCCAAAGTGGTGGGGGTTTTATGGGAAACTCTCCCACATCAAGTGGACCTATGAAGGTAGAAAAGGTGATGTAGCTGACAGAGATTTCCAGTGTGAGCTCAGCCCTCTGCAGTGTCCATTTAAACCTGTTCACAACAGGGTTAGTTTTCCTAGTGCCCACTCACAGACATCGACAGAGCACCGAGGCAGCATTTAGGATAGATTCCTGTCTTAGTCCTACTTCCCATGAGGTTTTGGGACAGGGAGAAGACGCCGATTCCCTCAACCCATGGTGTACAAAGCTGGGTACTTAAAGGAGGTGTATAAAAAAGAGGAAAAGTGGCTTTTTACATGGAGAGATAGTGACTGGACAAACAGGACAGGTTTTAAACCAAGAGGAGAGATTTAGGTCAGGTATTGGGAAGGAATTCTTTCCTGTGAGGGTGGGGAGGCCCTGGCACAGGTTGCCCAGAGAAGCTGTGGCTGCCCCTGGATCCCTGGAAGTGTCCAAGGCCAGGTTGGACAGGGCTTGGAGCAGCCTGGGCTAGTGGAAGGTGTTCCTGCCCATGGTAGGGGGTGGAACGGGATGGGCTTTAATGTTCCTTCCAGCCTAAAGCCTCACAGTGCCTGATTCTATTCTATGATAACACAGGGATATTTCTTTGGGATGCCAAAATCCTGCTGCAAGTAAACCAAATCAGAGTGAAGCAGAGGAAGAGGAGGTCATGATAAAGGCTCTGGACTTGAACACAGAAGGTTTCAACAAAGCTGCCAATTCTGCAAAAGATCTTCTGTGCAGCTGAAGTCACTTAAGGACAGACTGTGAATATTTCATAGGTGAACCTGAGCTCTCACAGATTTCTAAAGGAAGGAGACGTGAGAAGCAGCACAGTCTTCAGGTCCTGTTATAGTTTTGGGGACACATTTGAGATGGCCTTTTGCTCTATTTTTTTGTCTCTTGGCCAAGATTTGATTTTGTTTGTGGTTCAAGACATGGAAGTAAGGAATAAAACACCCATTTATGCTGAAATAACACAAGTCCATCAAAAGTGAAATGTGTCCAGGGATGGACAAAGCGCAGCTCCTGAGACTCCTCCAGTGTGAACGTGGTTCCTCTGCTATAGCAGTTCCATATAACCAAACACAGGCTGAAACTGGAATACAGGGTGGTAGGAAACATAAAGCTCAAGTGGAGAGAATGGCAAAAAAATATAAAAGTAAAAATCCATCCATGGACAGATGCAATGGACTGCTCCCGGGACACAGTCAAATGCTCAGTCCCACAGTCCAGAAGATTTTGGGAACATCCTTGACACTGCAGCCCAAGGATATGGGACATGCCTAATGTTCTGCCCTGCAAAGATCAAGCAATTCTGCTCCACAGAGTTAAAAACACAAGGTGTTCCTCCCTCCATCAGACTGCTGCTAGGTTGGAGGATTTTCTAAAGATCCTCCTCCTCTGGAAGGCTGTTTCCCCATTTTCTTGGGATCCTGTTTAGAAAAGCCTAAAGCCTCACAGTGCCCTAAAGCATCCAAGCAGACTTGGCCATCATTCTGAATCCCAGCACACCAGAAGAAGGTGGGTCAGTGAAGTGACAATATTTGGCACATGTTCTTTGCTTACGCCTTTAATTACAATTTAATTTTCTCTCTAGCAAAGCCTTACTCTCACTCACAATTCCTCCTGCCTAAAAGCTTCCAGGTGTTAAAACACTGCCTTGTACTACTGCTGATTTTCACTACAGTCAGGTGCTAAAAATCAAGTCAGGATTCAAGGGAAATAAAGCAAAACGAGTACAGAGTGAAGTTGTGTGAGGGATCCAGGCTTCTCCACAGGCTCACCTTCCAAGCAAAATTACACGTTTGACATCCCATTTCTGCTCCTTGCAGTCTCAAGGCAGCACAAGCAGCTCTCCTCCGAAGAGATGCTTTATCACCATCAGTTCTCCCTCCATCCTTTTCATTAAAAGAAATGCTCCCCGAATAACCTACATTTGTTTGGAGAGGAGAACCACCGCAAGGAATAAAGCTGGCTCAGTGCAGCTGAAAGCAAAATGGAAGTATCTGGAAAGGTGGAAAATACAGAGCCTGGAATTTTAATACACAAAAAATGGTGAGCCATCTTTCCTCCTTGCCTTGGCACCCTGCCTCACCTCCACCAGGGAAAGCACTGCCAGGTTGCCACTAGCATTACAGATAAAGCCATAGGGAGAGAGAGAAAAGAAACAAACCAGCTGTTCTTCCTGGAGTTCAGCTTGAACAACTGAAAAGGGACGTCATGGTCAAGGACCACGTGGGTGGGAACATTTAGAAAAGCAGCCTGCAACCCAACTTCAAAGCAGCTGGCTTCCCTTCCACTTTTTGGACTCCTCGAGATGCTGTCCCAAAAATACCTTGTAATGGTGTCTTCACCTTGAAAGCCATGGAAACTTTAAGCTGGTCCCAGTAAGAACTAAGTCAGGTCACCCAAGCAGTTCTGCTTCCCTTTCCTCCTCCCCCAAAACCAGGGCAGGGGGGTGATGAGCTGCTGTCACTGCCTGGCCACAGGGCACCACATGGCTCTTCCTCAACAGCATCCAAGAGGAAACAAAACTCCAGTTTCTCCTCCAAATCCCACTCCCCCACCCACCCAAGCCATGCTGTCTCTGCAGAAACGCCGGGTCGCATGGGAAGGGGAGCTCCCAGCAGGTCAGGGCAGGATATTATTTCTCCCAAGGAAAGGTTTGGAGAAATCCCTGCCCTCCCAAGGCTGGCCCAGCAGATCCGCTCCAACATCTGTGGTTGGACCCCCTCTAGTGGGAACCACTCAACAAGACACGGAGCATCATCACCACCCGCCACCCATGGAGACCCCACTCAAGAGATAAAGCCCTTTTTCCATCGTTATTACGATCATTATTAATATTTCCACTCTCTCACAACCTACGTGCTCTGTAGATGTCGCTGGACCTCTACACCCACAGCCCAGCACTTCCTTATGGAGATCCTGTAGAAATGGGGGTGGAATGGGTAAGTTTTTTGGAAGGGAGAACAACCTCGCTGGAAAAAAATATAAAAAGTTATACCCCAGACCTGATTTTGTAGGGAGAACATATTTATCATCTATCCCAGAATGTCTTCCCTCTGCCAACTTGTCAAAAGCTGACAAAACTCCATACTATAAAAGCAAGCTGTTAAAACTTGGCTAAAAGGAAAAATTCAGCTGCCAGACAAGCTAACCAGAAAAAGCTGAAAAAAATATTCCAAAGTGCCAGAGAAGGCAGTAAATTTACAGAAAGGCTCTACAGAGCTGAACATCCCAAACCAAGACAAGGAGGCAGCATTAGGTCAGCAGCTTCTTGTTCATCTGCTGTTTGACAAGCAGATGGCTCCCACTTTGAGGGATTTGGGCAGAGAACTTCAGAGTTGTAGCTGCCTGTAATTTCTAAACTATCCAAAATAATGTACCTCTAACTCACAAAGTCCATCCCAGACAAAGTATTTTAGGAGAGCCCGAACCCACTCAACACAAAGTCATTAAATGCCACATATTCCGTTTAAACCCATTGATTCATCCTTCCACCTCCGAAGATGAACAGCTCACAGATTTGGTCTTTCCACTAATAAAAAAGATGCCAACTCTCTGCCTAAATGTTAGGAATTTCTCACCATGTACATACACAAGACAATTTTTAATGTCACAACATTAAAAGGGTTGTTGTGGTTTGCTGGGGTTTCTCGTTCAGAATGTTTTTCTCCTTGATCTGTATTCAAATCTGTCTTAATAACAAACCCCATAAATAGAGCACATTCACGTCCCCAAACTCACCATCACTGACAGTTTAACAGACACAGAGAGATTTCCAGCTGGTCAGCATTCATCTTAGCTCAGCTCCACATCCCGTTAATCCAATGGAATCCAATAATGTTTGCTTTAATAGCACAGCGCAATGCAAGGGATCGGACTTTCCACTCTAAACCCCATATTCCAGGGCAGCATCCATGACCCAGTAACCCACTTCCAGCAGAGGTTAAGGAAAGGTACATCAGACAGGGAAGTTCACTGCTGTCATTCATACAAACTGTGCAACTACTCGAGATACCAAAACTTCTACTTCTCCTGAATTTACAGGGCTGAACAGCTCCAGCAAAAGCAACAGCCCTGTCTTCATCCTGTTTTCAGCAAAACCACAGCGTCCCTCCTCAAGGAACAGCCCTTGGCAGCTTGCACTGCAGCATCTCTATAATGACCATAACATGCCCCAGCTGGCATCCTTCACTTTTTGGATAGTCTGGATGAACTATTCAAGTCCTCAAGACAATCTAAGATTTGAGAGGAAAGGTGAATATTGTAGATTTATGAAGGTAAAAACCCTGGGAGCTGAGCTTTATTGGTGGGAATGGCATTGGAGATCAGACTACTGGAATCCGTTTGCGATCAGACTACTTCCAGCAAGAATTCAAAATATGTATATATGTATACACACACACATATGTTTTTACTATTTTTCCAACAGCCACTATAGACAGACAGTATTAACACATCCTTCAGATCCCAGCGGAACTAAAAAAAAAAAACACAAAAACCCCAGGAATATCACTAAGCCCCCCCTCAGCACTTGCACTGCCCCCTCAGCCCTCCTGCCTGGTCACGATCCACCCTCTGAATACGACATGAACAGCAGACAAAGCCCCCATCCAGACTGCTCCAAAACAAGCTCCTTCTCCCACAATCCTGACAAAATGAAGAGACAGCCTTGCTAAAATAAGATCCTGATGTATATTTATATTTCTGCCATAAAATGCTATTTATTCACCATCTTATTGGCGAGTCTTGCCAGTATTTACGAGAAGAAGCTGCTACAGGAATTGTGTCATCCCTCAAAATCTAAACGCAGATTTACCTAACGTATTCAGGGTAAGAATTCCTGTACTACTCCAACCTGCGCCCTCCAATTCTCCACGATTTCGCTCCCAGCTGCTGAGCAACACCCACGACATCCCCTGCGTAGGGTACGATCCCGATTACGCTCCATGCAGCGGCAGCGCGGATCCGTGATCCTGCAGGAAACCAGGCTCGGAGCATTACGCACTGAACTTATGCTGTCCTAGGTTTTCCTCCTTCGTCCCCACGTCTAAACTTCTCCCCAGCACGCAGCGATTGCACCGCAGGCAAAGGCGGCCAAACCAGTGCCTTCCAGTACTAGTCCCATCACCACATCCGAGATTAATTTTAATGGCGTTGGCAACAGCTGTAGTGGGAATGCAAAAAGACACCCTTGTGGAGGCTGCTCCACAGATCCCATAAGTTAATTCTGGCTCTGGTCAGATTCTGGGAGCTCGGCTCCACGCTGTCCAGCATGCCTTAAAGAGCGGGAGCTGGGTGCTGGTGGGATTAGAGATCAACAGGAGAGAAAGCTCCCTGATCTCAGCTAACGTGATCCGGGCTGCAGCGCTCCTTGTCAGTCCCCTTTCCCAGCCCTGCACAACCTCAGAAGCAAACGGTTTTCCTCTGCATTAGCATAGCAGGGAAAAGTCTGGGCAACTCGAGCTTTGCTTCTTCCTGTTACCCAAAAATCAGCCCCCCACGTGCACCCCCTCTATTCCTGCTCGCATCACTTCGGCATCCCCCTCCCCACGTGCTCACTCAAGCGTGCCATGGCTTGGGGTGCTTGTGGAGAGCTAAAACACCATCATTTCTTCTGCCTGACTCCAAGAAAGGAAAAAATCCAACTTGCCAGGGAGCATCTGCATTGAGAACTGCTTTTGCTGACAGGATCAGCACTTGGGAGTACCTGGCGAAGCAGCAGGAAGGGTCGCGGACCAATTCATCATCCTCGCACGCACCATCCGCAGACATTCCCCTCCCGCCACCCCCCAGCCCAAATCGTGGCCGTAAAAAACCCTTAAATATAGAATAAACCCCCAAGCAGAAGTTGAGAACAAATGTGCTTTGAACACTGCACAAATGACATTGAAGACGCAGAAGAAATATGTATTTGCTGTTGCACTGCACGATTGCATGGGCTTATTTCCTATGTACACATCTCACGCACCCTTCCCACACAGACCCCCTCCCCTCCACCCCCGCGGCTTCTTCAAAAAAAATTGGGAAAATAAAAATCTTTGATCCCTAAGGATTGTTTTAAAAGCTACAAACGCCAACTGACCCCCATCTGGAGCCTCTTCCCTACGGCTTCACCCATCCATGGGGTGGAGGGGGTGCATCCACTGCCCCATGACACAACCCAGAGTCGTCCCTCTGCCCCCACCCCAAATCTCACACCCCTTCCACGTTACCAACCCGCGCCCCAGCTCAGAGGATGCTGGGCCACGCCGGGTCTTTACAGCTGTCCTTACACCACCTCTTTCCGTAAGCCCGACATCTCTGTGGCAGTGTTTGCATCCACAGGCTTTCATCCTGGAGAATCCCTCCCTGCCTCCTCCCACCTCTCTTTTTGGGGAAGATAACGTAATTCCCAGCTCACGCTGGAGGATGCTTCTTTATTCCTGCCGAGCCCGAGGTCACTTCCCAGACCCGTCCTCCGGCCAGCATCTCCTCCACCCCAGGACCTCTCCCTCTGGCAGGGAACAGTCCCTTATCCCTGACCTTCAGCCTCACACCAGCAGCCCCACCGCCGCCGTCCCCACCGAGGAGGTTTCTCCTTTTTCCAAAGCCACAGCCGAGGTATCACGCTGCATTTTTCCACTCCCACCACCCTCTCCTTCGGTTCGGGGGGAGTCAGTGAGCCCGCAGCTCCCACTCCCACTCTGCTGGCTGGGGAGAGGCTCTGGGAGATGGACGAGACCCTCACCCCTCATCCCTACGGGATCTATGCCAGGACATCAACCCTCTGGAACCAGCACGGCCCAGTGCTTGGCAGCCACGGGTCCATTCCCCCACAGACCCTCTCTGGACCAGCCCCTCCATATTCCATGGGGTCTTTTCCTGGCTGCCCCCTGGCTCCAGGAGGGCAATGGTGGGGTAAGCCCCCTCCCCAGGGCCACAGGACCTCCCTCTGCAGCGCTGCCACTGCGAGAGTCACCCCCAGCCCCGGGCCTGTCCTGAAGGGAAGAGCAGCTCCATGACCCCCTGCCTGTCCTGCCCCATGTCTGTGGAGCAGCAAGAGCCCACCCCATCCCTGAGAGGCACCATCTACCTTCCCACAGAGCTAGAATCCACTCCATCCCACACCACGGGGGGCATAGAATTGTGTCCCCTCCGAGCTGTGAGGTGACAGTAGCCCTATTCCCCTCTCCCCAGCCCCACACGCTCATTTGGGGGGCGCATCTCTGATCCCTTTGGGGCTCTTCTGAGTGAAGAAGGGGTTACCCCAAATCTCCACGTGGGGAGCACCATCCCACGTCCTGCTTGGACCAACCAACCCCCCTCCTCCCACCTCAGCCCCACGGACACATTCTGGGGAACTTCTCTTCCCCTCAAATGTCTCCTCAGCACACGGGGGGGCTTGACACCTCCTCCATCATGGTGAGCACTGGCAAAGGTCCACCCCAGACCATGAGATGACAACGACCCCCATGTCCCCCACCTCAGCCCCTCGGGTTCATTTTGTGGGAATCTCTCCTCCCTTTGAGTCTCTCCTCACCCAAAGTTGAAGTAACCCCCAAATCTCCCCTCCTTCTCCTTGTGGGGGGCACCACACTGACCATGACCACCTCAGACCACGAGGTGACACTGACCCATGTCCATCTCAGACCACAAGCTGACAATCCCCATCTGCTCCACCTCAGCCAGGGACAGTGACCCACGTCCACCTCAAACCATGAGGTGACACTGACCCCCATCGGTCCCACCTCAGCCAGGGGACAGCAATGCACCTCAAGCCACGGGATTACACTGCCCCACATCTGCCTCAAACCACGAGGTAACAGCAATGGTCATCTGGTCCACCTCAGCTAGGGGACAGTGACCCACCTCAGCCCACTGAGGTGACACTGACCCCCATCTGCCCCACCTTACTTCAGGGGACACTGACCCACCTCAAACCATGAGGTGACACTGACCAACCTTAAACCATGAGATGACACAGATCCACTTCAAATCAGGAGGTGACACTGATCCACATCCACCTTGAACCATAAGGTGACACTGACCCATGTCCACCTTGGACCAGGAGGTGACACTGACTCACGTCCACCTTGGACCACAAGCTGAGAGCTCCCCATCTCATCCAGGGGACAGTGACCCATTTCAAACCAGGAGGTGACACTGACCCATGCATATCTTGGACCACGAGCTGACAGTGACTCACATCCACCTCAAACCAGGTGCTGACAACCACCCACACCTGCCCCTCCTCGGCCAGCGGACACTGACCCACCTTGGACCACAGGGGACACTGCCCCACGTCCACCTTGGACCGCGAGGTGACACTGCCCCCGTCCAGCTCAAACCAGGAGGTGACACTGCCCCACATTCCCCTTGGACCAGGGGCCGACGCTGCCCTGCGTCCCCCTCGCATCGGGCGCTCGCAGCCGCCGCTCCCGCCCCTCCGCGGCCGCGGTCCCCG